>CAXITT010000261.1:872808-905661 GCA_964033795.1 Lymnaea stagnalis
TGACACTTGGACTGTTGACACTTGGACCGGTGACACTTGGACCGGTGACATTTGGATCGGTGACACTTGGACCGGTGACACTTGGACCGGTGACACTTGGACCAGTGATACTAGGACCGGTGACACTTGGACCTGTGACACTTGGACCGGTGACACTTGGACCTGTGACTCTTGGACCGTTGACACTTGGACCTGTGACACTTGGACCGGTGACACTTGGACCGTTGACACTTGGAAGTTCTGCATGATGTGCCATAGTTGTGCCTGCTCAGTGTGGACATCTACGTGAGATATCCGTGTCATGGATTCACCACTGATCTTTATAGCTGCAACAAGTTTTTAGTGTGAACGTAAGTATGAGACATAAAAAGGCTTTTCATGGACGGTCAGAATTCCAGGTGAATGCAAATGCAGAATTAGTGCAACAATTCAATGTCTTTCACACGAAGTTTGACACCCCTTCCACGAAAAAACTCATCATTTGACCGAAAATGCCGCCCATCCATGTAAGAAAAAGTCCCACTTTGGATGGACGGCCCCTGCCACCCTTCCCTTCCTACGCCACAGCATATTTATACGCCATAATCAATGGCGTATACCTTAAGCCAGCATTGTACTCATGCTTAAGTTATGCTGATGTCTTGTGTTCTACGCATGCTGATGTCTTGAGTTCTACGCATGATCATGTCTTGTGTTCTACGCATGCTCATGTCTTGTGTTCTACGCATGCTCATGTCTTGTGTTCTACGCATGCTCATGTCTTGTGTTCTACGCATGCTCATGTCTTGTGTTCTACGCATGCTCATGTCTTGTGTTCTACGCATGCTCATGTCTTGTGTTCTACGCATGCTCATGTCTTGTGTTTTACGCATGCTCATGTCTTGTGTTCTACGCATGCTGAGGTCTTGTGTTCTACGCATGTTCATGTCTTGTGTTCTACGCATGCTGAGGTTATGTGTTCTACGCATGCTGAGGTCATGTGTTCTACGCATGCTGAGGTCATGTGTTCTACGCATGCTGAGGTCATGTGTTCTACGCATGCTGAGGTCATGTGTTTTTGTTGTTCGTCAGTCGGGAGTCGACCATGACCCACTTAAATCAGCAGAGCTTTTACAGGTTCTGTCTGTGGGTGCGCAGATGGCTAATGAGGCCGATTCTGGCATGACATTCTCTTGTGCAGTATGTGCAAGGGAATGATGGCTCATCTCTGGGAGCAGAGTAAGACCAGGCCTTCCTGGCATATCTCTTGTGCTCTGCAGCCGCTGCTCTGCCAACTTCATATTGCATGGCGCTCCTGTGCAAAGTGGTACGCCATGAAGTTCGATCCTTTGCTTGTTCCCACGTGTCTGGGTTTATGTTGAACAATTTCAGTGAGGCTTTCATGTTGTCTTTAAAACGTATTTTCTGTCCGCCAGCAGACCGCTTTCCTTGTTCAAGCTCACCATAGAAAATTCTTTTGGGCAGACGGTCGTCTGACATTTTCACAACATGTCCCGCCCAGCGAAGCTGGAACTTCATTAAGATGGTAAAGATGCTGGGGAGACCTGCCCGTGTGAGCACCTCAGTGTCTGGGACCCTGTCCTGCCATTTAATGTTGAGGATTTTTCTGAGTAAAATGAGTGATGATTAAGTGACACGTGCTGTCATGTTTAGACGTCATGCCGCCAAATATGAACGTCATGCCGCCAAATATGAACGTCATGCTTACTTTCTTAGGTACAGGTCATGCTCGAGTCATGTGTACATTCGTACACCATAAGTACAACTCATTCGAATGTACGCATGTATTGATTGCCACTAATAATTATTGCATTAAATAGAATATTCTTGGAATGCTTGTCAAAAAATTAAAGTGAATCCAGTAAAACATAGTAATTTACTTTTTAAATTTCATCTCCTGGTTCCCAACACATCGGTCTCCTGGTTCCCAACACATCGGTCTCCTGGTTCCCAACACATCGGTCTCCTGCTTCCCAACACATCGGTCTCCTGGTTCCCAACACATCGGTCTCCTGGTTCCCAACACATCGGTCTCCTGGTTCCCAACACATCGGTCTCCTGGTTCCCAACACATCGGTCTCCTGGTTCCCAACACATCGGTCTCCTGGTTCCCAACACATCGGTCTCCTGGTTCCCAACACATCGGTCTCCTGGTTCCCAACACATCGGTCTCCTGGTTCCCAACACATCGGTCTCCTGGTTCCCAACACATCGGTCTCCTGGTTCCCAACACATCGGTCTCCTGGTTCCCAACACATCGGTCTCCTGGTTCCCAACACATCGGTCTCCTGGTTCCCAACACATCGGTCTCCTGGTTCCCAACACATCGGTCACCTGGTTCCCAACTCATCGGTCTCCTGGTTCCCAACACATCGGTGTCCTGGTTCCCAACAATCGGTGTCCTGGTTCCCAACACATCGGTGTCCAGGTTCCCAACACATCGGTCTCCTGGATCCCAACACATCGGTGTCCAGGTTCCCAACACATCGGTCTCCTGGTTCCCAACACATCGGTCTCCTGGTTCCCAACACATTGGCCTCGGCCTCGAATGGGTATGTGGAAGGTTTTCTAGGGGGTTAGGGTTAGGGTTAGGGTTATTGGCAAACAACTAAACATTTGTTTCCGAAGACTCTGATTTATTTTATTAATTTTATTTTATCGCACAGTGGTCGTTGTCACTTTGCTTCTATGAGATATGGTCATTGTCACTTTGCTTCTATGAGATAAGGTCATTGTCACTTTGCTTCTATGAGATAATATGGTAATCTTCACTTTGCTTTTATGAGATATGATCATTGTCACTTTGCTTCTATGAGATATGGTAATTGTCACTTTGCCTCTATGAGTTATGGTTATTGTCACTTTGCTTCTATGGGATGCGGTAATTGTCACCTTACTTCTATGAAATATGGTCGTCATCTCTTTGCTTCTATTGGACATGGTCGTTGTCACTTTGCTTCTATGAGATAAGGTCATTGTCACTTTGCTTCTATGAGATATGGTAATCGTCACTTTGCTTTTATGAGATATGATCATTGTCACTTTGCTTCTATGAGATATGGTAATTGTCATTTGCTTTTATGAGATATGGTCATTGTCATTTTCTTTTATGAGATATGGTCATTGTCATTTGCTTTTATGAGATATGGTCGTTGTCACTTTGCTTCCATGGATATAGTCGTTGTCACTTTGCTTCTATGAGATAATATGGTAATCGTCACTTTGCTTTTATGAGATATGATCATTGTCACTTTGCTTCTATGAGATATGGTAATTGTCACTTTGCCTCTATGAGTTATGGTTATTGTCACTTTGCTTCTATGGGATGCGGTAATTGTCACCTTACTTCTATGAAATATGGTCGTCATCTCTTTGCTTCTATTGGACATGGTCGTTGTCACTTTGCTTCTATGAGATATGGTCATTGTCACTTTGTTTCTATGAGATAAGGTCATTGTCACTTTGCTTCTATGAGATAATATGGTAATCGTCACTTTGCTTTTATGAGATATGATCATTGTCACTTTGCTTCTATGAGATATGGTAATTGTCACTTTGCCTCTATGAGTTATGGTTATTGTCACTTTGCTTCTATGGGATGCGGTAATTGTCACCTTACTTCTATGAAATATGGTCGTCATCTCTTTGCTTCTATTGGACATGGTCGTTGTCACTTTGCTTCTATGAGATAAGGTCATTGTCACTTTGCTTCTATGAGATATGGTAATCGTCACTTTGCTTTTATGAGATATGATCATTGTCACTTTGCTTCTATGAGATATGGTCATTGTCATTTTCTTTTATGAGATATGGTCATTGTCATTTGCTTTTATGAGATATGGTCGTTGTCACTTTGCTTCCATGGATATAGTCGTTGTCACTTTGCTTCTATGATATTGTCGTTGTCACTTTGCTTCTATGATATTGTCGTTGTCACTTTGCTTCTATGATAGGGTCGTTGTTACTTTGCTTCTTTGAGATATGGTCATTGTCACTTTGCTTCTATGAGATATGGTAATCGTCACTTTGCTTTATGAGATATGGTAATCGTCGCTTTGCCTTTATGAGATATGGTCATTGTCACTTTGCTTCTGTGAGATATGGTCGTTGTCACTTTGCCTCTATGAGTTATGGTTATTGTCACTTTGCTTCTATGGGATGCAGACATTGTCACCTTACTTCTATGAAATATGGTCGTCATCTCTTTGCCTCTATTGGACATGGTCGTTGTCACTTTGCTTCTATGAGATATGATCGTTGTCACTTTGCTTCAATAAAACGGGTCACTAGTAATTTTGCCTCCATAAAATTGGGTTGTGACTCAACGAAATGTTGGGAACCTGTGCTCTAAATCTTATCACAAACACACCAACAAGGTTATAATAATGACTCTGAACATTATGTTTATCACATGCTTTAATAATCTTTCAAAAATTATCTCATAATTAAATAAAAATTTGTACAAGTTAAAACAAGCAGAAGATCAATGACAAAAATATTGAACTGAAAATAAATGCTTACATATTTTTTAAGATATTTTGATTTTAATTTTTAACAGATAAAACACGGGTTGAGATGAAAAAGAAGTGCAGAAATGCGAGGTTAGGGTTAGGGTTAGGGTGAAAAAGAAGTGCAGAAATGCGAGGTTAGGGTTAGGGTTAGGGTGAAAAAGAAATGCAGAAATGCGAGGTTAGGGTTAGGGTTAGGTGAAATAGAAGTGCAGAAATGCGAGGCAGATGGCAAAATTATCTAAAACAGGTCAAATAAAAAGGGCCAGAGAAACAGCCAACTGGTAGATGTTATCTATGGCAGATGGTATCTATTACAGATGGTATCTATTACAGATGGTATCTATGGCATATTGTATATATGGCAGATATATGATAGATGGTATCTATGGTAGATATATTGCTAATAATTATCAATGAAACCATCAACCATTTACACTTAAAATAAATGTGACAAAATAAAAAAAGGATTTCTAATATTGACAATTTTATAATTAAATGGGAGCTTTGGATGAGAAGAAATGTAAAATGAGTCTAGACATAAACCACATCATTCACTGCAACACATCCTGAAAGCACTGCTAATTCTGCCTCTGATAAATACCGAGAAGCTTCAAGTGGCTCTTGTGTATTTCTGGAGGTACCACAAAACTCTGCTGACTGTTGAATTGGAGCTCTGTCATTTGGATGTTTTGGACAAAGTTCAGGTAACAAAAAGGTATTTACATTTATGTTGCTGATATCTTGATTTGACAAATATGGCAATGACAGGGCAGGCACTGAACTGACACGAAAATGTTTATACAAATATTGTGGAGCCGTATTATGAGACATGGTGATTGGGTTTAGATCAGTATAGCCTTTCCTTTGATAAGGGATTAGCTTATGTGGTATTGCATTATCTACAGGAGTTACAAACAAGGCCAAAGGAATATAGGCTTCCTTTCCATAGGCACCAATGTTTTGTGTCGTGTTCACCTTCTCTTGTATCGTGTTCCCTTTGTTTTGTGAAAAGGGAGCTTTGATGAATGTCTCCTCGTCGTCATAGCCAGCAACAACAAGATCAGGCTTAGGGGATGAGAAGATGTTTTGAACTGGAACTTTTGCTGTAAGACTTTGTTTTGTATGTTTTGGAATGGCGGGCAGTGGTCTGTGTTTCATATAGTGGCTGGGAAACATTGAGATCTCAGACGGCCGGCCTTTTGGATCCAGGTAATAATTTGGAGTATTTAATTTGTGTTCAGATTCTCCTGACTTGACTTCAGAAGTAATCGAATGTGAGACTTCAGGAGTAATCGCATGTGAGACTTCAGGAGTAATCGAATGTGAGACTTTAGGAGTTATCGAATGTGACATTTCAGGAGTAATCGAATGTGACATTTCAGGATAAATCGAAAGTGACATTTCAGGATTAATCGAATGCGACATGTCTTTTCCTAGACTATACAATGTTTCATCCAGGATCTTGGGCAAGGCTTGGGAAGAAACTCGCCTTTCTAACAGAAAATAGTCTACAGGCTCAATGTAAATATCACTAAACATGTTTTTGTTGTCTTCCTCAACATCCACTTCATTGTAAATTGTGCTTAATGAGTCGACGGACTGATGATAAGCACATGTGTCATCAGAACTTTCGGCATAAGTATCTGACGGGTTCATGACCTGAAACGGTCGATGTAGTCCTGGAACAAGTGAAAAACTAGATGTATCCGAGGAAGATGAATCCGATGGATTGAATGGATTGAGCTGTGAAGTTGTCATATTCGCTTCTCTTTCAAGAACACTAAAAAATGAAATTTCAAAATTAATAATAAACATGTAGGAGAGCAATTCAGAATTTAAAATAATTTTAAAAAATTGATTACCGATATATCATGAACCGACTAAAACCATATGCCGACAGAATCATTGCTGAAGAACAGGCGGGCTTCAGACAAGGACGGGGCACTACTGAGCAGATTCTGAACCTCCGAATACTATGTGAGAAATATGCTCAACACCAACAAAACCTATACCACGTCTTTGTTGACTTCAAAAAGCATTTGACAGGGTTTGGCATGCTGCTTTATGGGCCACCATGAGGCACTACGACACCAACACAAACCTAACCAGCATGATATGCAACCTCTATGATAAGACAACCAGTGCAGTCTTTCTCAACAACAACATCGGAGAATGGTTCAAGACCACGGTTGGAGTTCGACAAGGCTGCCTGCTCTCCCCCACCATATTCAACATCTTCCTAGAGAGAATTATGTCAGATGCTCTTGAAGCGCATGAAGGGACAGTCAGCATTGGTGGCAGAACAATCACCAACCTACGCTTTGCAGACGACATAGACGGACTGGCTGGGAACGAAGAAGAGCTAGCCAACCTTGTAAAACGTCTCGATAGGACCTCGTCGTCCTACGGAATGCTAATCAGTGCCGAAAAGACAAAACTGATGACAAATAATATTGCAGGCATCACCAATGAAATTAAGGTCGGGGGAGGAAAGATTAGAGACTGTCGGCCACTTCAAATACCTAGGTGCAAATATCTCAGAAGAAGGCTCCAAGTCCGAACTGATGTCCAGGATTGCGCAGACTACAATAGCACTAAAGAAGTTCAAGAAAATATGGAATGACACAAATATAGCCCCCAGCACCAAAATCAGGCTGATGCGCTCATTAGTCCTCTCCATTTTCCTGTATGCCTGCGAATCCTGGACATTAACAGCCGATCTTGAAAGGAAAATAAAGGCGATGGAGATGAGATGCTTCAGAAGCATTTTTGGCATCTGCTATAGGGACCATATCTCCAATGATACAGTGAAAGAAAGGGTTCATCAGGCAAATGGGGAGTACGATGACCTACTGGTGACCGTTAAAAAACACAAACTACAATGGTACGGCGACGTAACAAGGAAACAAGGGCTTGCCAAAGAAATATTGTAAGGCACCACAAGAGGATGGAGAATAAGAGGAAGACAAAGAAAAAGATAGGAGGATAACATCAAAGAGTGTACAGGACTAACACTGGGCGATGCAGTGCGTAGTGCTGAAGACAGAGAGGAATGGAGGAGAATAGTTCACATGTCATCTGTGGCGCCCAAACGGTCCAAGGACTAAGGGACATGAGATGAGATAAGAGATATCATGTATAGGCAAGAGGCTATAATCATCCTGCAAGTCCTTTGAGATAATATCATTTTTTTCAATCTTCTTATTTGTACTTATGGATTTAAAAAAAAAAAAAAATTAAAATTAAAAAAAAATGAAAAAAAGTTAGATTATTTTCTGTTTCTCATTTGGAAGTCATTTCTACCTAAATTATGCACTTAATTCTATTTGAAAGTCATTTCTACCTAAATTATGCACTTAATTCTATTTGAAAGTCCTTTCTACCTAAATTATGCACAATTCTATTTGAAAGTCCTTTCTACCTAAATTATGCACTTAATTATGAACGCTTTTCAATCCACCAAAAGACTATACCTTATAATATGTCCAGTGGTTGGCCTTTTTCTTGGTTTCACATGCATTCAATTTTGAATCAAATGAAATAAAGTGGTTGGGCATTGGAGTGGTTTGGTAAAAACAGCAGCAGAGATTTCACTTTCCTGAATAAATCAAAAGAAGAAAACCTTCAATGACATGATTTAATTAAATTTTAAAAATCTTAGACCATTATATGCATAGTGGTATCTTCAGACATATTACACACATGTTGGTAACTTAAGCCATGTTACACACAGAGTGGTATCTTAAGCTATATTACACACATAGTGATAACTTAAACCTTATTACACTCATAGTGTTAACTTATCCATATAACATACATAGGGGTATCTTAAGCCATATTACATACAAAGTGGTAACTTCAGCTATATTACATATATAGCGATATCTTAAACCATTAGATACATAATGATCCTGATTAACTGTGGAAATAAGAAAAAAAATTGAATTCTGTTGTAGCATCCTCAACTCCCATCCAATTCTTTATTTGATAGTCAAGCATCAGGATATTTTTAAACTTGTTTCAGAACTTGAGGTCAAAAGTATAATTTCAAAATCTAAATCTACGTCATGTTATTTGGATCCCACCCCCACCCTCCTGTTGGTTGAGTTATTAGATCATTTGCTCCCCAACGATAACCCATATAGTCAATGAAAGCTTGTCTTCTGGAACTGTTCCCCCTCTTTGTAAATCAGCTGTCATCAAACCAGTGCATAAGAAGCCTGGTCTGGATGAAAATAATTTTAAAAAATTATAGACCTGTATCTAACTTATCACTTTTATCTAAAATTATTGAAAAACTATTTCTAAAACAACTATTTGCTTATTTAATTGACCACTCTCTTCTCAGTTCTAATCAGTCGGCCTATATACATTTCCACAGCACAGAGACGGCTCTCTTGAGAGTGACCAATGAACTCTTGCTCGCATTGGACAGTGGTGATATCTCCATCCTGATCCTCTTAGACCTCAGTGCAACCTTTGACACTGTTGACCATGTAATCCTTTTTAATCCTTGAAAATTAGTTTGGAATTTCTGGTTCAGTTTTGGCTTGGTTTAGGTCCTACCTCTCTGATAGAACGCAGGCGGTCGCTGAAGATGGCTGTCTCTCAGGCAGTGCTGATTTGGTGTACGGAGTGCCACAGGGGTCCGTTTTAGGCCCGGTTCTATTCACATTGTATACCAGACCACTGCTCCTCTTGCTTGGGAGGCATGCTGTGGAGAGCCAGTCATTTGCAGATGACACGCAGCTATACAAGCATACCCATCCCTCTCTTGTCGATTCCGCTGTCCAGACTTTGCGGGGGTGCATTGATGATGTCAAGTCATGGATGACACTCAGCAAGTTGAAGCTCAATGATGACAAAACGGAAGCACTCCTCATTCACAATCACACATTATCCTCTACCTCAACTCTTCCCACCTCATTTCAAGTAGGTAACTCCGACATACTGTTTACACCCTCTACTAGGAATCTTGGTTATATTCTGTCTAACAACATGTCTCTCGATAAACATATCTCTCACATTTGTCGTTCGGCATACACCGCTATCCATCAGATCAGTTCCATCCGCCACTACCTCACAGTTATCGCTACAAAAACTCTGGTCTGTGCTCTTGTTCTCTCTTTAGATTATATAGAACATTTCCTCAAGTATAGATTATAGAGATCATTTCCTCAAGTATAGATTATAGAGAAGATTTCCTCAAGTATAGATTATAGAGAGCATTTCCTTAAGTATAGATTATAGGAGAATATTTCCTCTCACACTGGAATCTGTGCCCCGATAAAGAAATAACTTTTATTGGTATCTAATTTTACCCCTTAATTATATTTATTTTACACATCACTTATGCTGAGTTTACCCCTCCTTTTTGCTGAGTTTACCCTCAATTATACTTATTTTACCCATCAATAATACTTATTTTACCCCTCAATTATGCAAATTTCACCCCTCAATTGTGCTGATTTACCCCTCAATTGTACTTATTTTACCCCTCAATTATATTTATTTTACCCCTCATTTAGGCTGAGTTTACGCCTCAAATATGCTGGTGTTAACTCATGATAATAATAATAATAATAATAATAATAATAATAATAATAATAAAGTTTATTTGAAAAACACGTTTCATCCCCAAAAGCTCGAAACGCGGTACAAAGTGAACCATATTAAAAAGAGAAATAAACACAATCTAAAATTTACCACATTTAAAAACATTTTAAAGCTACATACGAGCATAGCCAGTCAAAGTCTTTCATCCCGTTTCAACCATAAGCAACACAAGCCCATATACATTAACTGAAGAAGATGGTAGATAGCATCACCCCAGAAGGTGTTTGCTAAATAGATGTGTTTTTAAATCGGTTTTAAAGGACTCCAGTGTCTGGCTGTTTTTGAGAGCGACTGGAAGTGCGTTCCAAATTGTTGGGCCGGCAAATGCAACAGTGCACTTTCCGTAAATCTCAAGGCAAACACATGGTATCAATTTTTTGCCACTATCGGATGAGCGGAGCTCTCTAGTGGGTACATAAGGCGTCATGAGTGCTTTGAGATAAGATGGCGCCAGGTCATGTAAGCAGCGGTAGCACAAAGTTGCAATTTTTTACTCTATGCGAGCGTGGACCGGCAGCCAGTGCAGCTCCCTCAGAAGTGTTTTAGCATGGTCGAATTTGCGTTTGCGAAGAACAATGCGAGCCGCATTATTCTGTGCTATTTGAATTTTATCCAGGAGCGTAACTGGGAGACCCACCATGAGAGCATTGCGTGATAACACAAATGCAGAATCAGCCTCTTTGATACATCTAAGGTTAAGACGGTAATATGATTGAACGGAAATTTGGTCGAATCTTCTTTTCGATTTTTACGTTCCAATTTTGCATTTAGAAATAAAAAAAATCACTTCGTTTTTAAGTTATCTTGTTGAATTTTACAGAATCACATGATTGTTTTAACAGGTTTTAATCAATTCTCTTTCCATTCTATTTTTGTAAACAGTCCTTGACCTTCTTAATGTAATGCTAATATGGCAAAATATATATGCGGCCCTCCAATAGCTTTTTATTTGTCAATGTGGCCCGACGCACAGACAGTTTGCCCACCCCTGCTATAGATGCTGTGTGAGATTGCGTTATTCTGAATTTACACAGAATATTTTTAACCTGGTTAGTCATAGCACTGCGTTAGGTTGAGGATTAGTCAGACCATTTTGTTAAGGTTAGGGTTAGTCAGAGCATTGTGTTAAGTTTAATGTTAGTCAGAGCATTTTGTTAATATTGCAAATTTAAAGGTTGGATAACTAGTCAGGCATTTAGTTTTTCCTTCAATTTTACCACGTTATTAAGATTTCCTAATTGAAATGTTCTAATTGCGCTAAAAATAGTCAACTTAATTATAATGATTCCACAATCCCCACAATAATAATTCAATAAATGAGTCATACATTACAGCTATGTCATAGAATTTGAAAGGTCAACATTTTTGACCTCTAGAAACAAGGACAGGAAATCAAGTGGGTATTCTCACCATAATGTCAGCAAGGGGGATATAATTCAGACAATCTTCATTTTGAAATTCAATACCAGAGCTAAGCGCCGCAAATACATCCATCATTAAAGCTCCAATGTTGAAGATATCCGTACTAGCATTGCAAACGCCATTTTCTTTAAACTCTGGAGCAGCTCTGAAAAATTTGAGGTCATTAAAAACTCACAAAATATTAGAGCTTTCAACTTCACTTATCTATCTAACGCCGCCCCCCCCCACGTCCACATTCGAAATCTGTGGCATTAACATGTCTGGAGACCAACCAGGGCAAAAATTGCTGCCCATAGATGAACCATGGGCAATATAATTATACCACACATCTAGGTTTGGTCTAATCATTTAAAATATATAACATGTAAAAAATAAAACGATTGACATCATTAATCAATCCTTTTACAACATTAATCAATCGACAACATTAAAAAATAATTGACAACATTAATCAATCAACTGACAACATTAATCATTCAATTGACAAAATTAATAAAACAATTTATATTGTTGGATATGCCTTAGATGCAGATGGAAATCCCAGAAATACGACAATGGACTCATTCTAGAGCAGTCAAGATGCTAACAGTTTTACATCCTATTCTCTCAAAATCTTTTCTTTGAATTATTTAAAACTATGAAAGCCTGGATAATCTCGTTCAATAATAACAGCCCAAAATGGAGCAATCGGGCCTACCTTGTGGAGGTGACACTTTGGTAAGATGGTAAATGGAACAATCGGGCCTACCTTATGAAGGTGACACGACTTTGGTAAGATGGTAAATAGAACAATTGGGCCTACCTTATGAAGGTGACACATTGGTACGGTGGTTTCAGTTGGTTACTTGTAAAATTTTGACCAGTCTTGTCACAGAGATATTGTAGCGAGACAGGATAGAGCTAAGCAGGAAATATAATGTTAATGGTTACAATTTTGTATGCTTTAATTTGTCTGAGATTTTCGGTATTAATAAATAACAAATATTTGTAAAAAAATTGTCTCAAAGATAAACCTCCAAAGAATATTTATTTACACAAACAATGCATATATTGTTTTAGATGATTAATTTGAAGTTACATTTGAATTTTTGTTATGGTATATTATGGTCGTGATTTTAAATCTTGGCAATCCATTTTTTAAACAAACTATGACTAATGGCACTAGCACAAACAGGTCATCAAGTGCAAAATTGGTATGGGAACTCTGAGTATTTTTGGAATATATAATCTGCAAAATCAATTTCGGAACACGGAGTGTGTTTGGAATATATTATCTGTATAGAAACATGGAGTATGTTTTGAATGTAATAATCAGTATAGGAATATGGAGTATGTTTGGATTATATAATCTGTATTGGAATATGGAGTATGTTTGGAATATATAATATGTATTGGAATGTGGAGTATGTTTGGAATATATAATCTGTATTGGAAGGTGGAGATTGTTTGGAATATATAATTTGTATTGGAATGTGTAGTATTTTTGGAATATATAATCTGTATTGGAATGTGGAGTACGTTTGGAACATATAATCTGTATAGAAACATATGGTTTGGAATATATAATCTATATTGGAATGTCGAGTATGTTTGGAAAATATAATCTGTATTGGAATGTGGAGTATGTTTGGAATATATAATCTGTATTGGAATGTGGAGTATGTTTCGAATACACAATCTGCATTGGAATGTGGAGCATTTTTGGAATATATAATATGTATTGGAATATGGAGTATGTTTAGAATATATAATCGGTATTGGAATGTGGAGTATGTTTGGAATATATAATCTGTATTGGAATGTGGAGTATGTTTGGAATATATAATCTGTATTGGAATGTGGAGATTGTTTGGAATATATACTCTGTATAGGAAGGTGGAGTACGTTTGGAATTTATAATCTGTATAGAAACATGGAGTATGTTTTGAATATATTGTCTGTATAGAAACATGGAGTATTTTTGGAACATATAATCTGTATTGGAATGTGGAGTATGTTTGAATATATAATGTATTGGAATGTGGAGTATGTTTGGAATATATAATCTGTATAGAAACATGTAGTATGTTTGGAATATATAATCTGTATAGAAACATGGAGTATGTTTTGAATATATTGTCTGTATAGAAACATGGAGTATTTTTGGAACATATAATCTGTATTGGAATGTGGAGTATGTTTGAATATATAATCTGTATCGGAACATTGATTATGTTTGGAATATTTAATCTGTATTTGAACACGAAGTATGTTTGTAATGTATAATCAAGTAAAATTTTGCAATTCGGTTTAATTACATGTAGATGAAAGTACAAAGTATGCATTAACAATTTACTAAAACCTGAAATTTTAATGGATGCCATTATTCTTTTTCCAAAATGATACCCATAGTTTCATCAGTTAATATATTTTAAATGATAATAACCTTGAAATCTCCATCTTTGTTCTCTACGTAGATTAATGAGGCTCTGATGTCACCTAACACAAATGACAGTTCATGGAAGTGTTGCACCATTTCAACAACCTTAAGTAGCAGTAAGATGCAAGTGTCTACAGTACACCCATTCTTCTTGTCAGATACAAACTCTAACATACTTCTACATGAACAAGGAATGTGGATGTCCTGTAATAAATGAACACAATGTTGAGAACAAAACTTTAAATACATTTTATTTTTTTTTATTTTTAAGGATAAATGAATCAGACTAATTAGTGAAGACCTATTGATTAATTAACTAGTGAAGACCTACTGATTCATTAACTAGTGAAGACCTACTGATTCATTAACTAGTGAAGACCCACTGATTCATTAACTAGTGAAGACCTACTGATTTCAATTAAGAGTCTACTTAAATTTCAAAATTTTCAACATAATAATTATGCAGGGCGTTTTCATTTGATTTTGATTAAAAATTCACTACACATATTTAACATATAGAGTGACAAATTTTGGGCAATATAGAGTGACACAAATTGGACAATACAGAGTGACACATATTTGACAAAAGAGAGTGACACAAATTTGACAATGTAGAGTGACAAGAATTTGACAATAGAGAGTGACACGAATTTGACAATAGAGAGTGACACAAATTTGACAATAGAGAGTGACACGAATATTACAAGCTTGAGTGATATAACCAAATGAAAACATTACAACTTCATAACTTTAAAAAAATTATTTAAACCTAGATAATGTCAAAGTACACAAGATAGCTAGATAAAATAAATTGTACATTCCTGTACCAAGTTTCTAGCCAAGTTTAGGAACTGCCATAGTGCACTTGTGTTTGGTGCTATGTTTATTTCAATGCAGAATGGATGTTTAGCATTACTTTTTATAAATAATTTGAGACTTGGATGAAGGCCATAAAATGTTTAAAGAAGAGTGGAGTTGGGGCACAGTGGATCAAGATGCACATTGTATCAAGGGGAAAGTGGATCAAGGAACAGTTGATTAAAGTGCACAATGAATTAAGGTGCAGAGTGGATCAAGGGACACAATGTATCAATGTGCACAGTTGATCAATGTGCACATTAGATCAAGGGACACAGTGGATCAAGGGACACAGTGGATCAAAGGGCTCAAATGATCAAGGTGCACAGTGGATCAAGGTGCAGATTGGATCAATTTGCATTCTGGATAAAGGGACACAGTTAATCAATGTGCATTCTGGATTAAGAGACATATTAGATTAAGGTGCACAGTAGATCAAGGGACACAGTGGATCAAGTGATATAGTGGATCAAGGTGCAAAGTGGTTAAAGAAAAGAGTGTATCAAGGGACACTGTAGATCATTGAAGTTAATCCAGTTTGCAAATAGGAAAGTACAAAGTTTTAGGGTCCACATGTAATTTCAACGGATATAAACTGTGGACACCCAAATTCCAGATTGCCTTTATCCAGTAATTTATCCAGTAATTTATCCAGTAATTTATCCAGTAATTTATCCAGTAATTTATCCAGTAATTTATCCAGTAATTTATCCAGTAATTTATCCAGTAATTTATCCAGTAATTTATCCAGTAATTTATCCAGTAATTTATCCAGTAAAACATCTAACTGAATAAAAGGGGACAATCAGTAAGATTTATTACTATGTCTGTCATGAAAGGCAACTCTTCAACTGGTGAGGTAAGTTTTTTACACCAATTGCTAAAATTCTACAGTGTCTTTTATTAAGACCCAGTTTAATAAAAATATGGGTGTAAGAATAACGTTTAAGTAAAGTGGATCAAAACAAGTTGTCAAATTTAAATTTTCAGGGTTGTAGACTCCTATAGTCACTAAACTTGGGTATTTAAGAAATATGTTGTTTTGATGGCAGGAAATGGCTAGTTCAATGTAGGCCTATAGAACAACTTAAAAAATATATACAAAATCAACAAAAAAAAAAAAACACAACAAATTTTCTTATGCCTTCCACAGCAACAAAATTCAAGTTGAAATGTATTAATAGTTTTAAACCAAAGATAAACGTAACCTTTAGGAGTTACTACTAAGGAGAAGCAGAGATTAGCTAAAGAGTAACTTTAAAAAAGAGCTTGACAAATCTATTGATATGTGCAACTTGGATTAGACAAAATTGAAGAACGCCACAACATATATTGGTAAAAAAATGAGTAGCCTCGTTAACTGAGAACTTTCAAAGCAATTTTGATTATTGGGAGAACTGACTGTAAGTCTCAACGAAATCTCATCGTGCCATAAAAGCACCTATCTGACTATCAGCGAAGCAAATTATCTGACTATCTACAAGAAACAAATAATTTGACTATCTCAGAAAAGCAACTTATCTGAATATCTAGAAAAGCCAATTATCTTACTATCCAATGGTCTCAATTTAGATTACATTTGGACAAGGAAAAGAGGATGTCTCATATGCTTTAAATATTCGTTTTCAAAATTAAATTTTGTGAGATATTTTGATTTCTAATTTTTGGCACAATCTTTTTACTGGCCTCAGTCGAGAATATAATGCTGACCCCTGGCCTCAAATATATTTATCAGTCATTTAACTGAAAAACACAAAAGTTAAAATACCTGCAACTTTTATTTTTTACACTAAATAAAGAAAGGAAATGATGCAAGTTAAACTTACGATAATATGCTCATTATTTATGTGAGGAGTAACTTCTAATAATATGATCATTATTTATGTAAGGGGTAAATTACAATAATATGCTCTTTATTTATGTAAGGAGTAATGATGATTCTGGGAATCAGGTTATCCAACATTCCGGAATGCACTTTGTCAATCATTTCTTTTGAAATGATATGTGGCACAATTTCTCTCATCAAGTAAGTGTTGCCCTAAAGGAGAGGAGTGTGATGTTTTTATATAACTTACTGGCCTTCCTGGCATCACGTTTATAACTTTTATTATAATGACAGACTAAGTCAATAAAGAAACTCTTTACAGCTTCATTCAATATGAAATTGATTTATGAAACATCAACTCTCTGCAATATTCCAAAAATATAAAAATTATTTATGCATATATGCCTGTATCATGCTGATATTGACTTTGACAATGTAGAGTTCATATAAAACTCTGGCATCAAATTTAATCCTATTAATTTATGTTTAAAGCTTTAAGAATTTTATAAAGTCAAATGAATAGGGGAAATATTAATAAGAAGCAAACATTTTACTTAGATATAAAAGAAAAATAATTTTTTATTGCTTTTTGTTTATAACTCAGTTTACAACAATTGCAAATAAATTTAAATATTCTATTTCTATTATTTTGAATTTCATTGCTTTAAATTTGTTTATAGCTTTACATTAAACAATTAGAACTAAGAAATGGTTTCGGTTCTTTGAAATACTATGCAAATATAAACAATAATATATTTAAAGTATACAACAAAGCTTTAAATTACCATAAGTAAAAGACAATGACTATTTATTTACCATTTTATATTGGCTGAGAGTTTCATTTATTTTGGTCATGCACTTCGTGGGTGTTGTAGTAGCTAAAATGGACAAATTCGTTAAATGGGTGTCTTTTGTATTTCTATGTTCAAATATTTATAATATAAATTAGGTTGAAATTAAGAAAACAATGATAATAATATAATGATATTTTGAAAAAAAGTTTCCATCTTACCATCCAGATCTGGTAATCCCTGTTGAAAAAGGATTTTTTTCGCAATTTAATGTAGTTTAAAAAATGATTAAGAATAAAAAATAAAAAATAACTAAACAATAAGAATTCTAAAAAAATATCTAAAAATATCTTCTAATGGGAAAAAAATCTCTTTATAATTTGGAGGTGTTTGAAAAATTAAAGTAGATGAAAATTTAATATTACATTTCATATGGTTTGAAATTGAATATTTTGTTTTCTATTTTAATCCAATTAATTACACAGTGTAAAATAAATTGGATCTAAGACGTTACATGTGTAAGGCTCTTTGCTTTTTAAAGTGCATCTCACCCTTTTAAACTCTGTGGATGGTTTGCAATTTCCATTTGTTAAGTTTGGATACCATTGTGGGTAAATAGGTTCTGATTTCGCACCTAAAATAGACCAGATCATGTTTACTAAAAAATAAATAACACAGGCAGACAAAACTGGTTCTAAAAGATTTTTTAAAAAAGTACAAACTGACCTAAAATACAGCAGTAGGTAGAGAATGTAGAGAATGTGCTACAACATCACATAGGATGTCACAATTATTAAAAGGTGTCACCATCAAAATGGATGCCATCAATATGACTGTCTTCTGAATATATTATCCCAATTAAAATAAAAAATATTCCTACAATTATTTATAGCAATAATTTCAAGCTAGTTTTCATGTTAATAGGATTTTCCATGTAATTAAAAACATGAATTACAGAACTGGGTGACACCAAGAGAATGAATTGATAGGCACATGTCACATACATTATGACTCTATGAATTCATGGCCACATGTCACATACATTGGGACTCTATGAATTGATGGTCACATGTCACATACATTGGGACTCGTTACAATAATATAAATAAATTAACCTTTAGTCACACAAAAAATGGACTCACTCTTCATAAAATTGTCTATTTTGCTCCTGATTTCTTTTATACTTGGGCGGTGCCTGGGATAAAATTGTGTGCAACCTTCAATAGTTTTGAAATGATCTTGTTGGATACATTTTTCATTATTGAGTTTGAGCGCTGAATGGAAAATCTGTAAATTCATTTGTAATTTAGGATTGTGTTTAGCAAAAGGTTTGCAGGTGATTAAAAAAATTAATATAACTGGATAAATGTACATAAAATAGATGAATCTATTGCTATATTTGGCTGATTGTCCTCACTTCAATGTAGAACAAATGCTTGTTCAGCAAGTAGTTTGTTGTTGTTGTAATCACAGAGATAAATACAAGTCAATCTTAATAGGCACTGTTATCAAAAATTTTTACCAACCTGTATAACACACTCAACATCAGAAATATTCTTATGTGAGTAGGGCAGGACCCCATGGCATAAGACCTCATACATCAGATGACCAAACATGTAAACATCTGTTTTAGGGGTTGATACTGAAAGTTTGATAGTTTCTGGTGCACTCCATCTTGTAGGTTGTAGGCGTCTGTCTTCTGTAATTTGAGAAACATTAATTAATTATTTAGAATATATTTCTTTGTAAATGTTGGACAATGTTTATGGTGGGGTACAATGAAAGAAAGTTAAAAACCAATGTCTGGGGGTGGGGGTGGGTAGTGGGGGGTGGGGGCCAGGTGGGTTCACAGAGTCCACTATGCAGTGATCAGGGCAATCTGCAGCAACATCAAATTGCACAGTAACAGTTTATTGGTTACTTTTATGAACCTACTACAGTGACCAACAGTTTATTGATTACTTTTATGAACCTACTACATTGACAAACAGTTTATTGATTACTTTTATGAACCTGCTACATTGAAAAACAGTTTATTGATTACTTTTATGAACCTTCTACATTGACAAACAGTTTATTGATTACTTTTATGAACCTGCTACATTGACAAACAGTTTATTGATTACTTTTATGAAACTTCTACATTGACAAACAGTTTATTGATTACTTTTATAAAACGACTACATTGAAATCTTTTAAAATACAAATATAACACTAAGGCTTGTTGACTGGGTTAGGGTTAATATTTAAAAAAAACAAGGCTAAGTTCGAATTATAAATCACAACACAATAAAACAAAACATAACACAACGAATGATGTTTAGGCTAAGGACACAACCAGTACACAACTAAATATTGAGAATGGTTTTAAGATAACCAGAAGATTGTTCAACATGACTTCTGACAAGTTTGCTTGTCAAAATGACCAGTGGATCAGAAGGATGATAAGGATAAGTCAAATCGCTTGAATAATGTATGAAAGCTGACTGAATTTTAAAAAAAAATGTTTTGTTTCAGACTAATTCACATACCAATGATTGTCTCAGAGGAGTTACCCATGTCTACTGCCAACTGGAAACAGCCAAGCTTAATGTTTTCTTCTCCTGCCATCAGCAAACTTTCTGCTGTCAGATTGTTGTGCATGTTCAATATTTGAATCATGACAGTAATCAAGGGCACTGGTCACTTGTAGCAGAAACTTGAGCAGAGTTTTCTCTCTGCAGAAACTTTGATTGATGCTTCTATTTACCAAATATTCCTGGGAAGAAGAGAATGGTTAAGAGTTATGTATAGTATGTTCTGATATCCTCTACATTGTTCCTATGATATTCTTTACATTGTTCATATGATATTCTCTAAATTGTTCCTATGATATTCTCTACATAGTTCCTAGGATATTCTCTATATAGTTCATCGTTATTCATGACAGCTCAAATGTTTATTATATCTTTACATATTAGAGCTCCATAAGTCTAAAAGGTACTCAATATTTTTACTAGTTAGAAATTTCTTACTTTCAACGATTGTGGGTCAAAATTTGTGAGTCAATGATTGTGGGTCAATGATTGTGGGTCAATGATTATTGGTCAATGATTGTGGGTCTCCGAAATGAAATGTAAATCTAGCCATATAATTAATATGTGTCTCCTCAAGGAATTTAATTAATACACTTTACAATTTTGTAAAAAAAAAAAAAAAGAGGTATTTTTCTAATTTAATTACAATACAGTTCAAATGTATAAGAATTAATTTCCATTTAATTGGAATAATTAAAATTAAATTTTGTGAACTAACTGTAGCTTATAATTATAAATAATTATAATTATACTAGCCATTTTACCCTGCATTTCCTGGGTGGCATTAGGAAAATAAGTGAAAGCATAATTTTTTTTTTTATCCTATAAAAATACATTTATAATAAATTGTGTAAACATTTCTGGGTCAAGCTCATTTCATTGAATATTCAAGCTGGGCCCAGGAAAACAACAACAACATGATTGAAGTCTAATCAAACTTTTAAGCTGTCCCATTAAAAAAAAAGATTTACCAATGTCAATTAAAATAAATACAATCCCAACAGGGACCCTTGGTGGGATCCCATTCCCCATAGGGATCACAATCCCTGTTGTGATACTATTCCCTGGTAGGATCTCATTCCATGTGGGAAACCGTTCCCAGTGGGGTCCCATTCCCAGTTGGATCCTGTTCCCAGTGGGATCATGTTCCCAGTGGGATCCCATTCAATAAGGTACACCAAAAGTTATCACTAAGTTATCACTAATTTCGCCAAATATCTCTCCTAACGAGTAAAGGGTTTACTGTAATCTAAGCTTGCAACAATATTTATGTTTATTGCTTAGGCCATAATAAAGGAAACTTAATTTGCAACCTTCAAGAAACTTTCAAAAATATCTTTAAATCTTATTTCATAACATTTTAAAAAGCTCATTATAAGTTAGAGAAAAATAAGAATCTCATTGAAAGTTCTAGAAACATAAGAATCTCATTGACAGTTATATAAACACAATAAGGACATTTATATAATCCTAATATGGTTATAGAAAATAATCAAACCTATAATAACCTAAAAACTTCAAAAAACGTATAAATGATAAGTTCACATAAATGATAAGTTCACATAAATGATAATAATAATAATAATAAAGTTCATTTAAAAAACACGCTTCATCCCCAAAGGCTCGAAGCGCGGTACAAAGTCAACAAAAAACATATCTATAATTCACCACATTTAAAACAAACACAACACTACAAAAACTAATTACAAGCATACAATATCAAAGTCTTTCTAGCCATTTCAACCCGGAGCAACACAGCAACACATGGAAAATAAGGTAGACAATCATCCCAGAAGGTATTTGCGAAATAGATGTGTCTTTAGATCTGTTTTAAAGGACTCCAGTGTCTGGTTGTTTCTAAGATCGACAGGAAGGGCGTTCCAAATTGTTGGACCAGCAAATGCGAAAGTGCGCTTTCCGTAAGTCTCAAGGCAAACACGTGGTGTCGAGAGTTTGCCACTATCGGATGAGCGGAGCTCTCTACTGGGTACATAAGGCGTCAGCAGCTCTTTCAGATAGGACGGTGCCAGGTCATGTAAGCAGCGGTAGCACAAAGTTGCGATTTTGTACTCTATGCGAGCACGCACCGGCAGCCAATGCAACTCTCTCAGAAGTGTTTTTGCATGGTCGAATTTGCGTTTGCGGAGAACTATGCGAGCCGCATTATTCTGTGCTATTTGAATTTTATCCAGGAGCGTAGCTGGAAGACCCACCATGAGAGCATTGCAATAGTCCATGCGTGATAGCACAAATGCAGACATCAGCCTCTTTGTTGTATCAATTGTTAGGAAGGGCCTGATTTGACTAATCCTGCGCAGCTCCAGAAAAATCGCCCTGCATAGCATGTTAATATGACTTTCAAAAGTTAGTCTTCCATCTAGGTAGACACCCAGGTACCGCACTGTTTGAGCTAACTCAATACGCACACCTGAGAGAGTAATGGATGTCGTGTTATGTGCAGATTTCTGCTTCTGAGCGGTCGCAATGGGGAGCAGCTCAGTCTTATCATCATTTAATTTGAGCTTGTTAATGGTCATCCAGTGCTTTACCGACTCCATTGTCTTCTGTGTCATACTGAGCAGCTGAGGGAACTGAGAAGTGATCACGGATTGATGAAGTTGTGTATCGTCCGCGAACATGTGATACAACATACAAGTTCACATAAATGATAAGTTCAAATAAATGATAAGTTCACATAAATGATAAGTTCACAGATGCTGAGAAGATTCAAAGGAATTAAACTCAAATTTCCATAGACTGTTAGACCAGAACCATAAAGAAAAAAAATTATAGCTTTCTGTAAAATCTAGCTTTGATTTAATCGCCTCCTCAAAAAGTCTAACGGTGACACTTCTACAGAATGATTTTGCTAATACAACAAAATACAATAACTATAACAATTTTTCATTAAAGTTAAAAGAGGGCCTTGGTGAGAGCAAATTCCATTAGGAGCAATTTTAGTTATGACTACGATAGGAGTCCTATAAAAATTAATCAGGTAAATACTGTAGTTAAATTATCAAAGTTGTCCCATTAAAATTGGTTAAAAATCCAAGTGATATAGCCTTAAAATAAATTTCTGGAAAATTCTAGACTGGCCCTGAATTATTATGGAATCAACATATTACTTTTAAATCTATCGATAATTCTATATGTAGTATGAAGGTTATAGCTACCAAGCTTTGCCTATATTCACATAGAGCCCTATATTGTCTAAACATACTGGTATTTATATAGATCTTATGAGGAAAATGAAGTCGGGGCCCCCGGACTCAAAGGTGTAGATTTTATGAGTTCTATTCCTTTCAGTCTTTGAACATAATCAAGTGTATATATACTAAGTTTGGTCTAGGTCCATCCACACAGGGAATTAACCTATGCTTGATCTTTTATTTATATAACTTATAATAGGAAAAATGAATTTAGGGGCCCAACGTCCCTAAAAGGTTTGTTTAGTAAAATTCAAAAGCCCCAGCATTTCATTCTTAATAAGTGTGCTAAGTTTGGTCATGAACCATCAATCCATGTAGAAAATAAGCATAACATTTCTAAACAATTATCCTTAAAGAACCTGCACACAGTCCTTACTGAGAGTTCCCAATGTGGATGGACACAGAAAGAAGTCATACGTAGTGTGCTCTTTTGAAGCTGTGGGGCCTAAATTTTGGAACAGTTTGCCTCAGTGTTTGGGGGAAATTACAATTGATAAAAAATCAATTAATAAACATTTAAAGTTTTTTTCTTTAAATAGATTTTAGGACACCAGAGCGCTGTGAGTATGTTAAAATGGAATGGATACAAGAGCCATAAAAGTATTCAATCCATCAATATTTCTATAGCTTATTTAAGAAAAAAAGAAATGTTGAACCCCCAGCCCCTAATGGAATATTTTGTAAAGTTCACACACACACACACACAAACACACAAACACAAACACACACACTAACACATGCACGCACACACACACACACACACACATACACACACACACACATCCAGTATTCTATTCTGGATAATGATGGATTCCAAGTTTGGTAAAGATCCAGCAATTCACGTGGAAATGTATGCGGAACAAACCAACAAAAGTTCACCATTATAATATATATTAAATCTGATTTACAGACATGAACTGACCTGCAGGTTAGCACTGCCGTGAGCTGTTGTAGTCCTATAGTCTTCTACGACTTAAAATAGGGGTATTGTATTTTTGCTGTATGCACAAAGTTGTATTATGTTGAGGTGACAAAGTCTGGTCAATGTTTTTATGATCTTAAGATGTACAGCATCCTGCTGTTCCGTAAACTGAGATTTGTTGTGGTTAATGTGATCACTTTTATAAGGCTTGTGAATGTATAGAATAACATCCTGGCAGTTGAACTGCCCTGACAGACTAAGCCACTTGCTCTCATCTGTTGTTTCTGTGAGCTGTCAAGGAGTTTAAAAAAAACTTAAGTCGAATCTATAAACATTTAATAAAGATATAAATTTATATTGGGCCCTTCATATATAGAAGAAGAATATGTAGGACCCTTCATATATAGAAGAAGAATATGTAGGGCCCTTCATATATAGAAGAAGAATATGTAGGGCCTATAATTTACTATAAATATTGTTAAAGTATTTAAACTTTAAGTTTATTTTAAAAAAACCAAGTAATTAATAATTATTATGTAACTATGCGTGACTTAAATATCAGCATATAATGTGCTTGTTATTGATAATAAAACATGGTAAATAACTTATGTTGCTAGTTATATATATATATATATATATATATATATATATATATATATATATATATATATATATATATATATATATATATATATATATATATATATNTATATTATTTCAATAGAAAGAAGATTAAGGTTCAAGAAGAGAATGGCAGGAGAAAAATTAATAGATACTGGACTCTTTCTGCGAGAAGAAAACGGTAGGGAGATACCGGGGTGCATTTATTTTGCTTTCATTCTAAACTCCAGATCAGATCATCAGCGATCAAGAAAGTGGCTGATATGCTTGGGGCTGAAGAAGAGTTATTGGTGTCAATTCCAAATTAATCTCTTCCAATGATGAGTTACCAGAAGATGAACTTTTAAAAGTCATACCAAGGCTGAGAAGACACCTAAAAAGGCAGCTGATATTGAATTTCACAAAGTCATGGACTGGTCAGTATGTGATGTTTTGAAATTCATAGCTGAATTGGACTTCCTAGAATCTCTTCCAATACTCTTGCTGAGCCTTCAAATGTTTCTTACGATCTGTATGTCTGTAGCTTCATGTGAACAGAGCTTTTCTAAACCAAGGCTTATCAAGAAATATTTACGACCCACCAAAGGACAGTCAAGCTTTCTAATCTGGCTCTTCTATCAATTGGAAGTGATACGGTGAAGGATATTGATTTTAATCAAGTGATTGACAGGTTTTGGCTGAGAATCAGGAAAGGGAAATTTAATGTAAAATAACTTAACGTTGTTACATTTCTTAAATACATTTACCTACTAACGTTTAATTATTTTTTTTTTTTTTGCTCTTGTCATTGTTGTAATTTAGACTTATTTGAACAAGAATAAATCCATCGGGGAAGTCCGGTGGGAGGGGGTGGCACCATGAGTTTACCGCACCGGGTGGCACCATGAGTTTACCGCACCGGGTGACACCATGAGTTTACCGCACCGGGTGACACCATGAGTTTACCGCACCATGTGACACCATCATTTTACCACACTGGGTGACACCATCATATTACCGCACCGGGTGACACCATGAGTTCACCGCACCGCGTGACACCATGAGTTTACCGCACCGGGTGACACCATGGGTTTACTGCACCGGGTGACACCATGAGTTTACCGCACCGGGTGACACCATGAGTTTACCGCACCGGGTGACACCATCATTTTACCACACTGGGTGACACCATCATTTTACCGCACCGGGTGACACCATCATTTTACTGCACAGGGTGACACCATGAGTTCACCGCACCGCGTGACACCATGAGTTTACTGCACCGGGTGACACTATGAGTTTACCGCACCGGGTGACACCAACTCTAACTACACCAATGTATAGTATTATTACGTCTACGGCCTATGATTAATATCAATTATCCCCTATATACATTAATATCCGTTCCAAATGTTAATACCATAAATGAAAGCAAGTAAAATATCAAATATGTTTAACTAAGTTAGACTCTATGCAGTAAGAATTAAAAGAATTAAGATTTTTATTTGTTAAGATTAGTTCATTATATAGTAATTAATTTAACTTAATTTTGACCTACCATTCTCTTTTTAACTGGATCGATTTCCACTTTCAAGAATGGAAAAAGCAGAAATTCGACCTCTTCTATGAGCATGACGTCATTTTGATTGTTGTATTGTTGTTGCAATAGGTCAATTACATTTTGACGTATGACTGGGGTTGATTCAAACATTAGTGGTCTAAGTAACTGGCAAATCTGGAAGTTTGAATTTTGTTTATGTTTAAAGCTCAAAATTTTTTTTAGCCCACCACAACCCTTGAGGCATAAACTAACCCTAGCGCCCCAGCCGCCAGAACATGTTGTAAAGATCATTCAGGAAAGTAGATTACACGACCACTAAACAAAAATAAAATGTAAAATAGTAGCGTACAGAAGCGCATATTAGCGTATATTAGCGCATATTAGCGTATAGGAGCGTATAGAAGCATATAGTAGCGTATGTAGCACTGTAGAACTGTCTGTCGGATGTTTGTTTAAAGGCCGGCTGGTAGGGTGTAGGACTGTCTGTAGAAATGTTTGTAGAACTGTGTGTCCGAATTTTGTTTAAATGTTGGCAGGTTAGGGGGTAAGACTGTCTGTACGCCTATTGTTTAAAGACCGGCATATATCATAGAACATGAGAAGTTAACTTGTCTTTTTTTGGGGTAACATTTGGGCCCACGGGTGTTTTCTCAAAAATACCACACAGTGTAAAAAAACTAACCAACTGCGCCCGGTTAAACCCTCGTCATCATAATAATTATGGATTGATATTTTACTTGGATGAGGAAACAAAATGTTTCAATGTTCTAATATGCGCAGTGCTCTGCATTGAATATCTGATTCAATGTAATTTGATGATAACTTTTTTACAGTATCTGATTCAATGTAATTTGATGATAACTGGTTTACAGTATCTGATTCAATGTAATTTGATGATAACTGGTTTACAGTATCTGATTCAATATAATTTGATGATAACTGGTTTACAGTATCTGATTCAATATAATTTGATGATAACTGGTTTAGAGTATCTGATTCAATGTAATTTGATGATAACTGGTTTACAGTATCTGATTCAATATAATTTGATGATAACTGGTTTACAGTATCTGATTCAATATAATTTGATGATAACTGGTTTAGAGTATCTGATTCAATGTAATTTGATGATAACTGGTTTACAGTATCTGATTCAAAATAATTTAACATTTCAGGAATCTCGTCAGTCTATTTCGTTTTTTTTTCTAAATCTATTTTTCTTTAAAAAAATAAAAATAAAACTAAACCACTGAACCCTAGCCCACTAAAAAGACGTAAGAATATTAGGCAGTCAGAATGGTCTAGAATGGCAGACAGCACCACCCATCTTTTTTAAATTAAATACATTGACTACCTCGTTTGGTAGGGCTTGCAGAGTGCCAGAAACTATCTTCAAATTCTCAACAACTTTGATGCAGTGTTCTTGTATGTTTCTGTGAGCAGCTTCTCCTGAAAAAGTAAACGTATAGAAAAAAAATGATTTTTTGAAAAATTGATGCTGAATAAATTTTAATGTAAACAATTGAAGAAAAAGGGGAAGAGACTGGAGATATATATCTATAAACTCACAATAATAGTTGCGAACAATCCCAAACTTAAAAAAAAGACCCAAATTATTTGACCAAATTGAAGCAACCTAAAAACATGTGTTCGATACTGTCAAAATCTAGAAAAAAAGAACATTCTAAAAATAAATCACCGAAAAGGGCTTAAAAAAAGAAGCATTTTCTATTATCCAAAAAACTTAAATTGATATCAGAGAAGCTGATACCTCCACAATACAGAGAAGCTGATATTAACAAATACAGAGAAGCTGATATCATAACAATACAGAGAAGCTGATACAACCACAATAAAAAGAAGCTGATATTACCACATTACAGAGAAGCTGATATCACCATAATACACAGAAGCTGATATCATAACAATACATTCATTGTCACTTAAATATGTGTTAAACAGCTTGCGAACATGCAGTATTATATTTTTACAGATGTGCACATACAATATTTTCTATACTATAAAGCAGGCCTGCACAACATGCGGCCCGCGGGCCGCATGTGGCCGCCAGCACCCACTTTGTGGCCCGCGAGGTAACGAAAAACTCTTTATTCTTATTGTTTTCTTAATAGCTTCCCCCTGACCTATATGCTTGTTGCCCGCACAAGTTTTTCATAATGTATTATGGCCCGCCTTACATTTTGAGTTGTGCAGGCCTGCTATAAAGGAAGACAAGCTAGACTTTCAGAAAGTCTTAGGAGTGTTTCTTATGTCAGCAACAGGCAGAACCCGAACTTAAGCAGCTGCCGAGCCAAACCAAACCCAAACTTGGGTTGTTACAGAACCAACGAGTTGTACAGTTCTGGAATCATCTGGAAAGTCAACGAAAAGAAAGTTTCCTAATTTTACCATCATACGAACTGCCATTTTAGTCAAAACACAATTTGATGACGTTTGCCTAGAAATTGTTGGACCAGATAGTTTATTAAGTACTTGTTAAAATAATTGCTATTCTCTGTAATATACCTAAGATTGCTTCAGCAAATGCAATCATGTCTCATTCCAATAATTTAGATATTTTAAAATTATTACATTTATAATTCTACATTGCAATTTTTAAAATCAATTTTTAAAAATAGTGTATAAAGATTATAAAATCCCAATCAAAACTTAAATTACCTTATGAAGGAGAAAACTGAGATTGATGGCTTGTGATTGTGGATCTTTTAGAATGTCGTTTATGAGAGCTCTCAGTTCTGGAAAGTTTCTGACACCATCCACTGTTAGAAAGTTTTTGGCTTATTATTTTTAAAATAATACAAAAGACAACGAATTTACATAGAATGTAACAACATTATAGAATACAATCACATTACAGAATATAAGAACATTATAGAATACAACCACATTACAGAATATAAGAACATTATAGAATATAACAACTTTTTTACAATATAAGAACATTATATAATATAACAACAGTGTAGAATATAAAATCATCATAGAAGACAACAGCATTACAGAATATAACATTATTTAATATAACAACATTATAGAGCAACAAAATGATAGAATATAACACCAAGACAAATGTATATTAAAAATGAATTTCAAGACACACCAACATACTGAGATAAAGGCAAAAAGACATATGCAAATTGTACCTAGAAAGGGACTTAAGGGCAGACTTATGTTTGTAGATACATGTTCATATAAGGAATTAACACTCAAGGTACCCAAGCGAAAGATACTCACAAGACAGTAGATGTTCGTTCATCTGCTCGCGGTTCAATATCTTGACTTGGACTCTTTGACTATTTGAGGTGGTCAGTGCATTGGAACACATCACAGCGTAACCGTCTCCGGAGGAATTCTTTTCTAGGGCAACAAGATCTTTCAACTTATTCAACATACTTTTGTCAGTCATGGGTGCATTCAGATAGTCGAAGGAATTCGGTGAGTTGCTACTGAGCACCACCCCCAGAGTCGGAGGCCGCGGTGGAATCATGGGGCGTGGAGGAAACCTGTTCTTCCGGTGGGTGTCCGATTCACAAAGAATGGAGATAATTTTCTGGACGAAGTCCTTGACCTTCTGCTCTGTTGTAATGTTCAGGACGCAGAACTCGGTAAAGAAATCAGTACCTGGGTTGTTGGTCTGTGGACTGACCGGCTCAATGACCTGCACACACACAATTCTCTTGTTGTGTTTTTTCAACAGTTTTAGTGCTCCACATTTAAGTAGCTGTTGAAAATGTAAATGTCGTAGGAAAATTAGCGCTTTAAGTCCAGGAGATGAATCATGGTTACTTTAACTTCACAAGATGAATCATGGTTACTTTTACTTAACAGGAATGAAGCATTCTTCTAGTCATTGTCATACAACTTATTCTTCGACCACAAGTATTAATTGGTCATATTTACACTTAAAATGATAGAAACCAAGAATTTGTGTCCAATTTTTATAACAACTGTCTCCATGTACAATAAACAGGTCAAGTACCATTCAATGACAGATTATCTCTCGATGTATTATAAACAAGTCAAGTACCATTCAATGAGTAATCATCTCTCCATGTATTATAAAAAAGTCAAGTACCATTCAATGACTGATCATCTCTCGATGTATTATAAACAAGTCAAGTACCATTCAATGACTGATCATCTCTCGATGTATTATAAACAAGTCAAGTACCATTCAATGACTGATCATCTCTCCATGTATTATAAACAAGTCAAGTACCATTCAATGACTGATCATCTCTCGATGTATTATAAACAAGTCAAGTACCATTCAATGACTGATCATCTCTCGATGTATTATAAACAAGTCAAGTACCATTCAATGACTGATCATCTCTCCATGTATTATAAACAAGTCAAGTACCATTCAATGACTGATTATGTATCTCAAGCTAAACATAAAGTTGAAATGTTACATGATCATTCCTCTTTTACCATAGGGGTGCACCAAGAAGTTAAAAAAATAAATACAAAATCTATAACATTAAACAGATTTCCTAAAAACGTATTGCTAGGTGCTTTTGTGCGCGGTGCGTAAGACAGCTTTGCTAATTACATGAGAACATTGTGTTGAGTGTTATGTGTAAGACAGCTTTGCTAATTACATGAGAACATTGTGTTGAGTGTTATATGTAAGACAGCTTTGCTAATGGGAGTCGCTTAGTCAATTATTTTGTCACGTGATGTGAGTAAAAACGAGTAAGATTTCCGGTATACTGTATACAACACACTAGTGCTTGACAACAGTAGCCCGATACACACTACAACTACACTACATTTCGTCCAATGAAAATTAACAATAAAATAAACAAAGGGGAATGACTCCTGCATCAATATTGAATAAAAACGCAAATGACGTCATGAGCACGCACGGCGCTCAACAACATCCTGCCGATAATAGTATTGATAGTTCCCATCGAATATCGCTCACAAATTTTTCTTGAAATAACTTTCTTCCTTTAATCATAACTGACGTATATTTATTGTCACATGTATGTATTTCATTTAAAACAACGCTTGCATTCCATAATATTACGAAAGGTAACATTTTTAATTAACATGACATTGGGGAAGCACTGATGAAGTATCTTTTGTTGTGTGTAGCAGCTTTGATCAATACATGAGAACATTGTGTTGAGTGTTATGTGTAAACAGCTTTGCTCATTACATGAGAACATTGTGTTGAGTGTTATGTGTAAACAGCTTTGGTCATAGTTCCGTATGTCGAATAACCCCAAATGTTTTCATGTTTACCCTTGACGTAGAATGCCATGGACAATATGTGACGTAGAATGACACTGACAATATATATGAGGTATTGACACTGACAATATATATGAGGTATTGACATTGACAATATATATGAGGTATTGCTGGCATCCGTCACAATGTGAGGATGGTGTGGACTTTGCAGGACAATTATTCAGTTTTGGGAACAACAACATAACCCAAGGTATGTGAATGATACAGCTTGGCAATAATGGCGTCGAAGGAGTTGTCGGAATATTTCATTGTACCAATGTTATCCACCTACGGGACTCAATCTCCGGCTTTGGTTAACATCCAAGAATAAGGACTCCCATCCACCCGGGGTGCTGGTGATGTTTTTGCTTGACAGGGCTTTGATGGGGATTGAACTCCAGACCATCAGCTTGAGATTTGATCAGTTTAGACCACTCGACCACTAAGCACCCATATATGAGGTATAGTGGTACTGCCATATTGGAGGTAGAGTGGTATTGCAATGTGTGAGGTAGAGTGGTATTGCAATATGTGAGGTAGAGTGGTATTGCATATGTGAGGTAGAGTGGTATTGCAATATGTGAGTAGAGTGGTAGTGAAATATGTGAGGTAGAGTGGTACTGCAATATGTGAGCTAGAGTGGTATTGCAATCCCGAGATAGAGTGGTATTGCAATATGTGAGGTAGAGTGGTATTGCAATCCCGAGATAGAGTGGTAGTGAAATATGTGAGGTAGAGTGGTACTGCAATATGTGAGGTAGAGTGGTATTGCAATATGTGAGGTAGAGTGGTATTGCAATATGTGAGGTAGAGTGGTACTGCAATATGTGAGTTAGAGTGGTATTGCAATATGTGAGTTAGAGTGATACTGCAATATGTGAGGTAGAGTGGTACTGCAATATGTGAGGTAGAGTGGTATTGCAATATGTGAGGTACAGTGGTAGAGCAATTAATGAAACATTTCAATATAATAAAAGTTAAATATGGGGCCAAAAAAAAAAGAATCTTGTCTAACACTGCCCCCATACACAACAAGTCTTGTCTAACACTGCCCCCATACACAACAAGTCTTGTCTAACACTGCCCCCATACACAACAAGTCTTGTCTAACACTGCCCCCACCCACAAGTCTTGTCTAACACTGCCCCCATACACAACAAGTCTTGTCTAACACTGCCCCCATACACAACAAGTCTTGTCTAACACTGCCCCCACCCACACCGAGTTTTGTCTAACACTGCCCCCATACACAACAAGTCTTGTCTAACACTGCCCCCA
>CAXITT010000261.1:906955-1023476 GCA_964033795.1 Lymnaea stagnalis
TATATATATATATATATATATATACACACACACATGCATATAATATAAATTTTATTTAGCGCGAGCCTAAACTTCACAATGGCCTTCACTTTTACGGTTATCTCTACTTCTCGTGACATCAAGTTTTAAACACATGTTTAGTTCAAAATTTGTTGACATATTATTAAACGCCGATATTCATGTGTTAATTTCAGCGTTTTTTAGTTTTGTTCCACGACCTTGAAATACGGCACTATTCAACGCCATACATGGGTTTGATTTCATCAAATAACTACGTTGGTCTGGTTGTCTCCAGGTCCAAGCTCCTTTCCCACCCAGATAACCGATGGAGACCCTGTTTGTCCTGGTCAGTACTGTCGACCATCGTCCTATACACCGCCATGTCGTCTGCAAGCTGTCTCACTTGGGATGTCAGTTTCTCGGGTAGGACATTGATGTATGCTAGGAATAATCAACCGAACCCTTGGGGACCCTTGACTTAACACCGTCCACCACTACTGCCTGGCATCGGTTGCTAAGGAAGCTAAGGATCCATGTTTTGGTGGTGCCTTGGATCCCATATCTCTGAAGTTTGTGTAAAAGTAAACTATGATAGTCACGGTCAAATGCCTTTGAGAAGTCCATAGAAAACCATCAAAATTTAGTAACATATGGACCCTGTCCAATCACAGTAACATATGGATCCTGTCCAATATCAGTAACGTATAGAATCCCTCCAAACAGAGTGATATCCCCCCCCCCATCACCGTACACACACTTACATATGTTATACTCCACCACACTTACATATGTTATACTCCACCACACTTACATATGTTATACTCCACCACACTTGCATATGTTATACTCCACCACACTTACATATGCTATACTCCACATACTTGCATATGTTATACTCCACCACACTTATATATGTTATACTCCACCACACTTGCATATGTTATACTCCACCACACTTACATATGTTATACTCCACCACACTGACGCCCTGCTCCTGGAGGTAACGAGTCAGTAAATCTAGGGAGTCATCACAGGTTGAGGCCTCGCAGCGGAGGACATGAAGTCTGGATCTCAACATTTTAGCTGACCTAAAAATCTAAGTTGTTTAAATGTATTCAGATGTTATTTAAATTGTGTTTGACTAAGGAAAGATTATTGACTGGTCGATCATAACATTGTTTACAAAATACTAATACAAATGTAAGTACCTGAGTAGGCAAGATATAGAAAAGGACGAGAATAAGTAGGCAAAGTGAAGAAATAAAATGTGACGATAATAAGGGTTTCGCCAAAACCGACCAAATATTATTTATATATAAATAAAGAGTTCCCGGATACACGCCCATCAGAACTTGCCATATCTTTGTAATCTAGTTATAAATGATAGACCGTTTTAACGCGTGATCTGCTAAGATATATGGGGAAATTCCGTTAAGCCTTCTGAAGTACATAAATATTGGACTGGATATTATTATGGTTAGGCTTGAACAAAGACATAGATTTAAATAGCTAAATGCCTTTTCAGCTAAATGCCTTTTCAGCTAAATGCCTTCTGTTTTTTTTTGTTTTTTTTAAAACCTAAACACATTTTGTTTGGGGAAGTAACCAGGCAAACAAATAATATCAATTTTAAATGCAATACCTAACCCTAACCCTAACCCTAACCCAAACAAATAATATCAATTTTAAATGCAATACCAAACCCTAACCCTAACCCTAACCCAAACAAATAATATAAATTTTAAATGCAATACCTAACCCTAACACTAACCCTAACCCAAACAAATAATATCAATTTTAAATGCAATACCTAACCCTAACCCTAACCCTAACCCTAACCCAAACAAATAATATAAATTTTAAATGCAATACCTAACCCTAACCCTAACCCTAACCCTAACCCAAACAAATAATATCAATTTTAAATGCAATACCTAACCCTAACCCTAACCCTAACCCTAACCCAAACAAATAATATCAATTTTAAATACAATACCTAACCCTAACCCAAACAAATAATATTGATTTTAAATACAATACCTAACCCTAACCCTAACCCTAACCAGGCAAACAAATAATATAAATTTTAAATACAATACCTAACCCTAACCCTAACCCTAACCCTAACCAGGCAAACAAATAATATCAATTATAAATACAATACCTAACCCTAACCCTAACCCTAACCCTAACAAGTCAAACAAATAATATCAATTTCAAATCCAATACCTAACCCTAACCCTAACCTAACCAGGCAAACAAATAATATCAATTTTAAATGCAATACCTAACCCTAACCCTAACCCTAACCAGACAAACAAATAATATCAATTTTAAATACAATACCTAACCCTAACCCTAACCCTAACCAGACAAACAAATAATATCAATTTTAAATACAATACCTAACCCTAACCCTAACCCTAACCAGGCAAACAAATAATATCAATTTTAAATACAATACCTAACCCTAACCCTAACCCTAACCCTAACCAGGCAAACAAATAATATCAATTTTAAATGCAATACCTAACCCTAACCCTAACCCTAACCAGACAAACAAATAATATCAATTTTAAATACAATACCTAACCCTAACCCTAACCCTAACCAGGCAAACAAATAATATCAATTTTAAATGCAATACCTAACCCTAACCCTAACCCTAACCAGACAAACAAATAATATCAATTTTAAATACAATACCTAACTTTTATTATTACAACCTTTAAATGGACCTATAAGTAAGTACATTGAGTAAGTACATGGAGTAAGTACATGAAGTAGGTACATTGAGTAAGTACATGGAGCAAGTACATTGAATAACTAAATGAAATAAGTACATGGAGTAACGACATGGAGTAAGTACATTGAGTAAGTACATTGAGTAAGTAATTGGAGAAAATTACATTGAGTAAGTACATGGAGAAAGTACACGGAGTAAGTACATGGAGTAAGAACATTGAGTAAGTACATAGAGTAAGTACACTGAGTAACTTCGTGGAGTAAGTACATGAAGTAAGTACCTTGAGTAAGTAAATGGACTAAGTACATGGAGTAGGTACATTGACTAAGTACATGGAGTAAGTACATGGAGTAAGTAAATTGATAAATACATGGAGTAAGTAATTGGAGTAAGTACATTAAGTAAGTACATGGAGTAAGTACAGAGAGTAATTACATGGAGTAAGTTCCTAGAATAAGTACATGGAGTAAGTACCTGGAGTAAGTACAAGGAGTAAGTACAAGGTGAAAGTACAGGGAGTAGGTAATTGGAGTAAGTACATTTAGTAAGTTCATGGAGTAAGTACATGAAGTAGTACATTGAGTTAGTACATTGAGTAAGTACATTGACTAAGTACATGGAGTAAGTACGTGGAGTAAGTACATGGAGTAAGTACATTGAGTAGTACATTGAGTAAGTAATGGAGTAAGTACATTGAGTAAGTACATTGAGTAAGTACATGAATTAGGTACATTGAGTAAGTACATAGGGTAAGTACATGAAGTAAGTACATGGAGTAAGTTCCTAGAATAAGTACATGGAGTAAGTACATGGAGAAGTACATTGAGTAAGTACATAGAGTAACTATATGGAGTAAGTACATTGAGTAAGTACATTGACTAAGTACATGGAGTAAGTACATGGAGTAAGTACATTGAGTCAGTACATGGAGTAAGTACATTGAGTAGGTACATTGAGTAAGTACATGGAGTAAGTTCTTAGAATAAGTACATGGAGTAAGTACATGGAGAAGTACATAGAGTAAGTATATGGAGTAAATACCTGGAGTAAGTACAAGGAGTAAGTACAGCGAGTAAGTAATTGGAGTAAGTACATTTAGTAAGTACATGGAGTAAGTAAATGGAATAAGTACATGGAGTAAGTACATGGAGTAAGTACAGGGAGTAGTACATTGAGTAAGTACATTGAGTAAGTACATGGCGTAAGTACATGGAGTAGTACATTGAGTAAGTACATGGAGTAGCTACATGAAGTAAGATTCTAGAGTAAGCACGAAGAATAAAAACAGGGAGCTATTCCTTAATTAGTAGGCTACTTAAGAAATACCAGGCTATTATAGTTGGATGCTAATATTTAGATACAATCTATCGGGGACAATACAAAATAACATTCTAGTCAATCATTAAAGGTAGCACATTTAGACCCAATCATTGAGACTAATTCCTTTACACCCAATTATTGAGCGTAGATCCCTTAGACCCAATCATTGAGACTAGCTCCTTTAGACCCAATCATTGAGACTAGCTCCTTTTGATCCAATCTTTGAGACTAGGTCCCTTAGACCCAATCATTGAGACTAGTTCCTTTAGACCCAATCATTGAGACTAGCTCCTTTAGACCCAATCATTGAGACTAGCTCCCATAGACCCAATCATTGAGACTAGGTCCATTGACCCAATCATTGAGACTGGCTCCCTAAGACCCAATCATTGAGACTAGGTCCTTTAGACCCAATCATTGAGCGTAGCTCCCTTAGACACAATCATTGAGACTAGTTCCTTTAGACCAAATCATTGAGCGTAGCTCCCTTAGACCCAATCATTGAGACTAGTTCCCTTAGACCCAATCATTGAGCGTAGCTCCCTTAGACACCCCCCCCCCCCCCCCCCCCGAAGACTGAGACTACAACTTCACAGTGAAAACATTACGTAAATGAAAAATAAAAAGTCTTACCTTTTCAAATATTTATTATTGAAGTCAAGACATAATTATGAAGAACAGTGGAACATTGCTAAAGTGACATAAAATGACTATTCGCACTATAATTGTTCAGTTATGTTAAAACTATTATTAAATTTTATTTGCACAAATGTTTCCAATATTGAAATGAAATGAATGAAATACTAAATTTGTTTGATTTCGAGCTAACTAAGATTACACATTTCTATTTTAGGAGTGAAGAATTTTCCGATGAGCGCCAGTCAGAAGAGGGGAATTCCCTCAGAATTCTTTCAGGGGTGTTCAAACTTTGTTTGCGATACACTCCCTTGTGACCTAAAACTCAACCGCTGCGAATATAGGTCGTACTTTATATTCTGCACAATTTAACTTAACTTGAAAGAAGGGCCTATCTTCGACTATTAAATCCATGTGCACATTCGCGTCCCCACGTAGTGGCAAGGTGGGGCACTTGCCCCCCCCCCCCTGGATTGATTGGATAAAATTTTTTTAGACAAAAATTGTATTACAATTTAACTTAACTTGAAAAAAGGGCCTATCTTCGACTATTAAACCCATGTGCACATTCGCGTCCCCACGGAGTGGCAAGGGGGGGCACTTGCCCCCCCCCCCCTGGATTGATTGGATAAAATTTTTTTAGACAAAAATTGTATTAAAGTAAAGAGAAAATAAAGAGAACGTAACTAAGCTGATGTCCTGTCCGTTCGTTCACCATACAAATACGCTACAGTAAATTAAAACTATATTAAAACATTACTAAAATTTTTTTGTCTCCCCCTGGAACGTTAATCGATTTTTTTGCCCCCCCCCCCCTAGAAAGTTTTCTGCAGGCGCCCATGCATGTGCAATGGAAATTTTTAAATGCATCACTCCGCTTTGAAAAGTAATGTAACAATTTAAGAAGAGTTAATAGTACACTTATTAATGGAATGGATTGGTTGCAGTTTTTAATTCACTATGTCCTTTTTCTATTTCTTTGCGAGGGGAATAGTTGGACGCCCGCTCTAAAAACACCACTCACCAAACGGCATTTTATTAAGTTATCAATATGATTCAGATAGCTTCCTGGCACTTCATGTATTTATTAAGTTATCAATATGATTCAGATAGCTTCCTGGCACTTCATGTATTTATTAAGTTATCAATATGATTCAGATAGCTTCCTGGCACTTCATGTATTTATTAAGTTATCAATATGATTCAGATAGCTTCCTGGCACTTCATGTATTTATTAAGTAATCAATATGATTCAGATAGATTCCTGGCACTTCATGTATTTATTAAGTTATTAATACAATTCAGATAGCCTCCTGGCACTTCATGTATTTATTAAGTTATCAATATAATTCAGATAGCTTCCTGGCACTTCATGTATTTTTTATGTTATTAATATAATTCAGATAAATTATTGCACATTTTGTGAAGAAGCATGGACAGACGCGCTACACAAGTCATCAATCATCACCAAATTGTAAAGGAATTGATTTTTTACAAAATAATGAATTAATTAGCTTTCAACTTGATTTTTGCTTTCGCTTACACTGGATAAAAAAGATTATTTGCTTACATACCTTTGCGACAAAATACAGAGTAGTCATTATCAATATGCTATTATTAAGTATTTGTTGCTTACCCACTTGAGAATGATGCTTAAGTGTCTTTGTGTTGTTGTCTGGCGTACGACATGTGAAGCTCTAACACCCGTAGACAACAATATCACTAGACGAAAAGTTCTTGTCAGTGCGTGAACATGCCATCCAATAAAAAACTTGACAAACATTCATTCGAGTAAGGCACTTTATAAGATTCCCAATTAGTACAACTCCTTACACCCATTCCTTACACCCATGCCGCATACTCACGCCTTACACTCACACTCACGCCCCACACCCATGCCTTACACCCACGCCCCACACTTACGCCCCACACTCAAACCAACGCCTCTTATCCACGCCTCACACTGACTCCTCACACCCATGCCTAATACTCACGCCTCACACCTCACACTCATGCCCCACACCCATGTTTCCCACCCACTCCTAACATTCACACCTTACACCCATGCCTAATACTCACGTCTCACACCCACGCCTCACACCCACGCCTCACACCCACGCCTCACACCCACGCCTCACACCCACGCCTCACACCCACGCCTCACACCCACGTCTCACACCCACTCCTCACACCCACTCCTCACACCACACACCTCACACTCATGCCTCACACTCACGTCTCACACCCACGCCTCACACCCACGCCTCACACCCACGCCTCACACCCACGCCTCACACCCACGCCTCACACCCACGCCTCACACCCACGTCTCACACCCACGCCTCACACCCACGCCTCACACCCACGCCTCACATCCACGCCTCACACCCACGCTGGTACACCGGCTGCCCCTGACTATATTAATAGTCTAATGTCAAGCATATTTGCTACACCAACTATTTCCTATAAAACAAAGAAAATTATAGAGTCTGGAGTTAAATGCCTACAATTAAAGATAAGGAAAACATCACCAGCACTCGTTAACCTTGGATGGCAACTCAAGTATGAGAAGGAAGACTCTCAATTTAAACCTCTAGATGGAGTCCTGTAGCCAAATAACATAGGCACAATGAAACATTCCGTCAACTCCTGTGACGCCACTGGTACCAAGTTGTATCCTCCTCATAATGTTATCCAGCAGCTTGGGGAGAGGCAATCAGCTCTTTAGGGAATCACCTTGGGGAGAGGCAATCAGCTCTTTAGGGAATCAACTTGGGGAGAGGCAATCAGCTCTTTAGGGAATCACCTTGGGGAGAGGCAATCAGCTCTTTAAGGAATCAGCTTGGGGAGAGGCAATCAGCTCTTTAGGGAATCAGCTTGGGGAGAGGCAATCAGCTCTTTAGGGAATCAGCTTATTCTCCTAAAGAAAAATCCCACTATCGTCACACTGTGACAAGTCTACACTATCGTCACATTGTGACAAGTCTACACTATCGTCACATTGTGACAAGTCTACACTATCGTCACATTTTGACAAGTCTACACTATCGTCACAAGTGACAAGCCTACACTATCGTCACATTGTGACAAGTCTACACTATCGTCACATTGTGACAAGTCTACACTATCGTCACATTTTGACAAGTCTACACTATCGTCACAAGTGACAAGCCTACACTATCGTCACATTGTGACAAGTCTACACTATCGTCACAGTGTGACAAGTCTACACTCTCGTCACATTGTGAAAAGTCTACACTATCGTCACATTGTGACAAGTCTACACTATCGTCAATTGTGACAAGTCTATACTATCGTCACATTGTTACAAGTCTACACTATCGATACATTGTGACAAGTCTACACCATCGTCACATTGTGACAAGTCTTCACCATCCTCACATTGTGACAAGTCTACACCTGATGTCCTGGGTTCGCACGTGGTCCTCTGATGGCCGTTTGTTTCTAAGTGTCACGGTCCCAGCTCAGCAACAGTTGCACATAGAATCATACACTAATACAAATTAAATAGTGCAATTAGTAAAGTACATGTCTCTAACAAACTTAGCCGCAAAACTACTTTCTATTCTAATCTAACACAGATTCTACCATTAGAAATGTGGGTTCTGGTCATGAGCTTAAACAAAGAACCGCACATACTAACAGGATCAGTGGCAACACTACTAACACAAACTATCATAACAATGATACTAACCCTAACCCTAACACTAACCTAACTAACAGGATCAGTGGCAACACTACTAACACAAACTATCGTAACACTGATACTAACCGTAACCCTAACCCTAACCCTAACCTAACTAACAGGATCAGTGGCAACACTACTAACACAAACTATCGTAACACTGATACTAACCCTAACCCTAACCCTAACCTAACTAACAGGATCAGTGGCAACACTATTTACACAAACAATCGTAACACTGATACTAACCCTAACCCTAACCCTTACTAACACAGACTATCGTAACACCGATACGTTCAGCGTCCCACTCACTGGCTCCCCCCCCCCCACCTGTAGTACTGTTTAACTGCACACTCCTAACCTTTAAGTATGCCATTACTATATTATATCCCTATACTTATAGTCCAGTCAGCCTACAATGCTGGCACATTAGTAGCCCTTAATTATCCCATCTCTTTATAGTATCCCAAGGCTTATAGTCTAGTCGAAAGACCCTTACACAGTGGTCACCCAAGAGCATCGAAAACACATATTTATGAAGACGCAACGAAAATAATTTTATGGTTGTGGGTCACCGCAACATGAAGAACTATATGTAACGGTCGCGGCATAGGAAGGTTGAGAGCCACCTGCCTAGAGGCATACTAACTCTCTTTTCTAATGGTCAACAAAAGAACATCTCCCACATAACAGACTCTCGGTGATTCAAACACATTACACAACAGACTCTCAGAGATTTTTATATTCCCACACAACAGACTTTCAGGAATTATAAAACATTTCACAACAGACTCTTAGTGATTTTTACATTCCCACACAACATACTTTCAGGGATTATAACACATTACACAACAGACTCTTAGGGATTGTTACATTCCCACACAACAGACTTTCAGGGATTATAACACATTACACAACAGACTCTTAGGGATTGTTACATTCCCACACAACAGACTTTCAGGGATTATAACACATTGTCATGAACATTTGTAGCTTTTAATTACTTTATTCCCGATCATATCAACCCGGTCATATCAACCCGATCATATCAAGCCGAACAAATCAAACCGATCATATTAACCTGATCTTATCAACCCGAACAAATCAACCTGATCATATCAACATGAACATTTACAATTTTAATTAACAATTAATTACTGTTTACAAATTTACAATTCTAATTGACAATTAATTACTGTTTACAAATTTACAATTCTAATTGACAATTAATTACTGTTTACAAATTTACAATTCTAATTGACAATTAATTACTGTTTACAAATTTACAATTCTAATTGACAATTAATTACTGTTTAAAAATTTACAATTCTAATTGACAATTAATTACTGTTTAAAAATTTACAATTCTAATTGACAATTAATTACTGTTTAAAAATTTACAATTCTAATTAATAATAAATTAGTCCAGGAAAATATTCTGCTGAAATGTGTAAATAATTACATTACATATTAGTACATTACAGACGCGTATCTATAATTTCATGATGCAATTATTCAATCTTTACTATAGTTAAATAATAACAAACAAATTCAATTTTTACTATAATGAAATAATAACAAACACATTCAATCTTTACTATAATAAAATAATAACAAACATATTCAATCTTTACTATAATTAAATAATAACAAACACATTCAATCTTTACTATAGTTAAATAATAACAAACACATTCAATATTACTTATAATTAAATAATAACAAACACAATCAATCTTACCTATAATTAAATAATAACAAACACATTCAATCTTTACTATAGTTAAATAATAACAAACACACTCAATGTTTACTATAATTAAATAATATCAAACACATTCAATGTTTACTTTAACTAAATAATAACAAACACATTCAAACTTTACTATAATTAAATAATAACAAACACATTTAATCTTTACAATAAATAAATGATAACAAACATATTCAATCCACTTTCATCTAATTACCATACAAACGAACCATAGGCAATGTTTATGTGGGTGGATTGTGGAGCAATGTTTGTGTTGATAGAAAGTGGGGGAAGTGTTTGTGTGGGTGGATTGTTAAATAATAACAAACACACTCAATGTTTACTATAATTAAATAATATCAAACACATTCAATGTTTACTTTAACTAAATAATAACAAACATATTCAAACTTTACTATAATTAAATAATAACAAACACATTTAATCTTTACTATAAATAAATAATAACAAACATATTCAATCCACTTTCATATAATTACCATACAAACGAACCATAGGCAATGTTTATGTGGGTGGATTGTGGAGCAATGTTTGTGTTGATAGAAAGTGGGGGCAGTGTTTGTGTGGGTGGATTGTGGGGTAATGATTTTGTGGGTTGTTTATTGTGGCTATAATTGTGTGGGTAGATTGTGGGGGCAATGTTTGTGTTAGTGCATTGTGGGGGCAATGTTTGTGTGGGTGGTTTGTGGGGCAATGTTTGTGTTGTTGAATTGTGGGGGCAATGTTTGTGTTCGTGTATTTTGAAGGCGATGTTTTTGTTGGTGGATTTTGAATTTTGAGGGCGATGTTGGTGTGGGTGGTTTGTGGGGGCAATGCTTGTGTGGGTGGATTGTGGGGGCAATGCTTGTGTGGGTGGTTTGTGGGGGCAATGCTTGTGTGGGTGGATTGTGGGGGCAATGCTTGTGTGGGTGGTTTGTGGGGGCAATGCTCGTGTGGGTGGTTTGTGGGGGCAAGGCTTGTGTGGATGCTTGTGTGGGTGGATTGTGGGGGCAATGCTTGTGTGGGTGGTTTGTGGGGGCAATGCTTGTGTGGGTGGTTTGTGGGGGCAATGCTTGTGTGGGTGGATTGTTAATGTATGTTTGAATTTAAAACCTCTATAATTCAAGGTACATGTTTTCAAATGAAATGACATGACCACCCTAGGCGAAAGCCTAAACAATTTTTATATTGTTACTACCCCATCATTGTTATGTGAGTGGCTATAGATTTAGTAACACTACATTACCATGTGAGTTGCTACAGATTTAACAAAACTACGTTATCATGTGAATGGCCACTTATTTAATGGCACTACATTTTCCATGCCGGCTTAAGCGGTAGGTTCCAGAAATAAGCTATGCTCCCCCTTTGTGAGGTTTTGACGCACCCAATTGGATTAAGATATGGTGGGGGGGGGGAAGTAGTCCTTCCCCCACATGTTATTTCACAATGTGGAAATTATGTGTTTCAAGCTTTGGGAAAATCTAAAATAATAATATGTCGTTTTGGTGTCTTTATGTTAAAAAAATTGTCTCCAGTTTGAATGATTAAGTTGAACTGAGACAATGTTTCCAGTTGCTAGTTTGAATGATTAAGTTGAACTGAGACAATGTTTCCAGTTGCTAGTTTGAATGATTAAAGGTAGCTGAGGCACTGGGCAAATTAAGTCAATTAAATGACTGGTCTGAATACGTCCTAGGTCAATGGGACGTTTCTAATTGTGGCCGGCTTAACGATGGGAATAACGTGTACCGTTTCATTCATTGATTATTGATTGTGTATTAGGTGTTTCAATGAATGTGATGTGTGTCATTCAACATACAGCGGTCGGAATGATTGGCCGCGTTTATTTTGAAATGTGACCTTATCACGTGATCTTGTTATTATAGAGAAGTTAAACCTTATCTTTTCAGGAAGCGGTAAATCTAACATTTCATGTTCAATATAAATTGGCTGACCCATGGCAACAATCGACGTCAAAATAAAGTCTCTCTAATAGGCCAAAGATATTGATTAACATTAAAGTGGCCACACTAGGACAACATTTCGTGTCCTAATATAATCAGTTTTCCAAATAGGCTAAAAATTATGTTGAAGAGTAGTTGAAATATTATTGGCAATAACTAAAGGAATCAATATAGACTAAGTAGTGATCACGTCAATGACTCTATATCAATCAAGCAGTGCTCACGTCAATGACTCAAAATCAATCAAGCAGTGATCACGTCAATGATTCAATATGAACCAAGTAGTGATCACATGAATGATTTAATATGAACCGATTAGTGAACACATAAATGACTCAATATTTATCAAGTAGTGATCATCTCGTGAATGACTCAATATTTACCAAGTAGTGATCATGTCAATGACAAAATATGAACCAACAGGTGATCTCGTGAATGACTCAATATAAACCAAAAAGTTATTAAGTGAATGACTCAATATGAACCAAGTAGTGATCATGTCAATGACTCGATATGAACCAAGTAATGATGACGTCAATGACTCAATATGAACCAAGTAGTGAAGACGTAAATGACTCAATATGAACCAAGTAGTGAAGACGTCAATGATCCAATATGAACCAAGTAGTGATCATGTCCATGACTCAATATGGACCAAGAATTTAATAAGTGAATGACTCAATATGAACCAAGTAGTGATGCCGTCTATGACTCAATATGAACCAAGTAGTGATGACGTCAATGACTCAATATGAACAAAGTATTGATCAGGTCAAAGTTGGCATAAACACTCTAGATAGCATAAACACTCTAGTTGGCATGAACACTCTAGTTGGCATGAACACTCTAGTTGGAATGAACACTCTAGTTGGCATGAACAATATAGTTGGTATTAACACTCCAGTTGGCATGAACAATATAGTTGGCATAAACACTCCAGTTTGCATAAACATTTTTATGCATATTTCCTATAATGACTAGAGACCATGCAATACAACCAAGTATTGGACCCAGCTAATAGACCATGCAATACAACCAAGTCTTGGACTCAGCTAATGAGACCATACAATACAATCAAGTCTTGGACTCAGTTAATGAGACCATACAATACAACCAAGTCTTGGACTCAGCTAATGAGACCATAAAATACAACCAAGTCTTGGACTCAGCTAATGAGACAATACAATACAACCAAGTCTTGGACTCAGCTAATGAGACCATACAATACAACCAAGTCTTGGACTCAGCTAATGAGACAATACAATACAACCAAGTCTTGGACTCAGCTAATGAGACCATACAATACAACCAAGTCTTGGACTCAGCTAATGAGACCATACAATACAACCAAGTCTTGGGCTCAGCTAATGAGACCATACAATACAACCAAGTCTTGGACTCAGCTAATGAAGCGAGAAACAAGCGCCTAAGAAAGGCGGAAAATCGATTTGATTTAAATTAAATATTGAGTTATAAAAAAAGGAGATACGTTGGAAAGCTCCGAATCGATTCGATACTTCTAGCGTTCGTGTGGAGATATCCATGACGTAAGTAGGGAGATATCCAATACGGGAGTGGGGAGATATCCATGACGTGAGTGGGGAGATATCCATGACGTGAGTAGGGAGATATCCATGACGTACGTTGGGAGATATCATGACGTAAGTGGGGAGATATCCATGACGTGAGTATGGAGATATCCATGACGTAAGTGGGGAGATATCTATGACGTAAGTGATCGTGTGGTAATGTGGTGGTGTGTGTGGTAGGTGAGGGTATTTACTAATCGATTTTAGTAAGATAAAAACTTGTAAGTAATTTGTCGACTTTATTTATGAGCCTTTATAAAAGTTTGTTTTAAAAGATTATATTTGTATGTTCGATTTCAATCTTAGGCATGTAAGGATTAAGCGTATAATAAATTATACAGACTGTTTGTATGTTGCATTATAAGGAATAATCGTATATCACATTATACAGACTGTTTGTATGTTGCATTATAAGGAATAATCGTATATCACATTATACAGACTGTTTGTATGTTGCATTATAAGGAATAATCGTATATCACATTGTACAGACTGTTTGTATGTTGCATTATAAGGAATAATCGTATATAACATTATACAGAATGTTTGTATGTTACATTATAAAGAATAATCATATATCACATTGTACAGACTGACGTTAAACATTAAAATTATTTTTGAATATGAAAATGACACAAACATGTACGTAGTATTTCATACCTGTAGGAGGTAGTTTGCATGAATGGTTTACAGATGAATGGTTTAAGATGAAGGGTTTACAAATGAATGGTTTACAAATCAATAGTTGGACTAATCAAGGTATAAGACAAACAACGTGTCTAGACTCAGAACAAGACATAGAACGATACTTAAACCTGTTATTATTAATGTATTCTAGCACCAGGGCTTTTCCTGCTTCAATCACGTGGTATTAAGTCTTTGATATCATCGATTATTTTTATGGGCCCATTTCTAAGACGAGACTTTTTAACCCACCCACTCTTTTATTGTTAAATAAGAACACATATATATATACACACACACACACACACACAAAGAGACACAGAGACGTAGAACTGGTGCCAATATTAGGTTATCGTACCACAAGTGGTGTCATGTAGGTTACTGTGTTACATGTGGTGTTGTGTAGGTTAATGTTTTCCGGGTGTTGTTGTGTAGGTTATTGTGTTGCATGTGGCGTGGTGAAGTTAAAAGTAAGACTTACATGTGGAGTCGTGTAGAAATATCGTGTTACATGTGGTATCTTGCAGCTTACTGTGTTACAGGGGGTATGATGTAGGTTACTGTGTTACAGGGGATGTGATGTAGGATACTGTGTGACAGGGGTATGATGTAGGTTTTAATGTTACTGAGGTTTGATGTAGTGTACTGTGTTACATGGGGTGTGATTTAGGTTACTGTGTTACAGAGGTGTGATGTAGGTTTCTATGTTATTGAGGTTTGATGTAGGTTACTGTGTTACAGAGGTGTGATGTAGGTTACTGTGTTACAGAGGTGTGATGTAGAATAATCAACTTACTTATGAACGGCATGTGTACTTATCGTGTTCTATGTGTTATAATTCAGACCATGAAAGTGACATATCCATAAACTAGGCCTGAACATTAGCGTGACCTTCATAATAAAGTGGGCTGAAAAGTATTAAAAGATTGGTAAGCTAGTTAGGGTTAGGGTCAGGTTATTTCTAACCCTAACCTAACAGTATTAAAAGATTGGTAAGCTGATGTACGTCTTAATTTTAACCTTCCCCCATTGCCCGTGTTCATTATTTCAATGAAAGTATTAACTTAATTGTCGTGTTAATACTGTAGTTTGATGCTAGTGTAAATCAACATACCTGATGTATCATCTCCCCGTGGAATGTTGATTATTAAAACTATTACAGATTATGATAGTGTAACTAAGATCAGACCACCGAACTAATGTTGACTAATGGAAATATTTTACTTAAAGTCTGTTCATTTAGAATAATTATTAAGTCGCATTTGAGAATTTTTACAAAATAACACTAACACGTAAGTCAATTGGAAAATAACTTTTGTGAACTAATATATCAATTAAGTATTATGTTGAAATATGTATGCTAGGGTTAGGGTTATCAGAACATGATTGAAATCTTGGTTAGGCTTATTAGAACATGATTGAAGTCTTGGTTAGGGTTATTAGAACATGATTGAAATCTTGGGATTGTTTCATATATGCTGAAGATAGACATAATCAATCTTTTAGCTTAGGTCATTTGGTGCATTGTAAGGCAAGAAATTATTTTGTAAATTTAAATCTTTAAGAAATAAAGTTTAAAATATTGCAAATTGCAATTAATTCATCAGAACACCACCTTCTAATATTTTAAGATAACGCAAATTGAAATCTCACTCTTGTATTGACGCATAGATAGATACTTATTTCTAAAAATGAGAAAACTATCTCTAATATTGTGTACTACAAACTAACTCTAATATTGTGTACTACAAACTAACTCTAATATTGTGTACTACAAACTAACTCTAATATTGTGTACTACAAAGTAATTCTAAGAATTGTGTACTACAAAGTAATTCTAACATTGTGTACTACAAAGTAATTCTAATATTGTGTACCGAAATCTAACTCTAACATTGTGTACCAAAAAGTAATTCTAATATTGTTTACTAAAACTTTGAAATGAATAGAAAACTTTGTTAGAGTAGAATATAATGGGGGACATAAGACAGAAAGAAGGCAAAGGACGACTGATGGAAGAAAAGCAGCAATAGATTTATAGAAGGAAGAATTCAATAGATTTATAGAAGGAAGAATTCAATAGATTGATAGAAGGAAGAATTCAATAGATTGATGGAAGGGAGAATTCTATAGATTGATATAAGGAAGAATTCAATAGATTGATAGAAGGAAGAATTTAATTAAAGAGCGTATATGTTTTGTCACACAATAGAAGCGTCGAAGTCATTACTTTATAGAACTGTTGATATCATAACTTTATAGAACTGTTGATATCATAACTTTATAGAACTGTTGATATCATAACTTTATAGAACTGTTGATATCATAACTTTATAGAACTGTTGATATCATAACTTTATAGAACTGTTGATATCATAACTTTATAGAACTGTTGATATCATAACTTTATAGAACTGTTGATATCATAACTTTATAGAACTGTTGATATTATAACTTTAGTTTGACAGATCAGCTCATGCCGATGATAGATTTTTTCCATTAAATAAATAAAATTGAAAAAAAATAATTTTTTTACAGTCTGTTTGATCCAGGCAGATACAGCTGAACAGCTACGAGTACATATGTATTTTTGTGGACAGGCGATCGTTGATTCATCGTCTAATTGGTTACTAGCTTCCGGCTTTGGTGAATTGATGATTTATTAAAAGGTTAGGGTTAGGGTGACTAGCTTATGACTTTGGTGAATTGTTGATTTATTTTAGGCTTTTCTCTGGTCTGAGGGGCCGCGTACTTTGCTTACGAGTTCATTCCATTTCCAGCAACGTTACGGCTGCGCCATAAAGCCCAAAATACGCATGCGCCATGGAGCCCAGGTTATGTATGCGCCATGGAGCCCAGGTTATGTATGCGCCATGGAGCCCAGGTTATGTATGCGCCATGGAGCCCAGGTTGTGTATGCGCCATGGAGCCCAGGTTATGTATGCGCCATGGAGCCCAGGTTATGTATGCGCCATGGAGCCCAGGTTATGTATGCGCCATGGAGCCCAGGTTATGTATGCGCCATGGAGCCCAGGTTATGTATGCGCCATGGAGCCCACGTTACGCCTGCGCCACGAAGCCGTCGAATATATTAATTAAAAGTTCTGCTACTCAGCAACAACATCATATGGCATTTATTGTTGATAAATATTACAAATGACATAAAAAATGTAGTTAGACAGAACAAAATTGTGGTCTTTACACACAATACGAAATGTTGTCATCAGAAACAACAGCACATGTGGCCATCAGAGACAACAGTTAGTGTGGCCATCATACACAGTGTGGTCATCATACACAACAGCAAGTGTGGTCATCATACACAACAGCCAGTGTGGCCATCATACACAACAGCGTGTGTGGCCATCAGACACAACAGCAAGTGTGGCCATCATACACAACAGCAAGTGTGGCCATTCAACAAATTTGTAAGAATGATTTCTAGAGTTGAACACTTGAAAAAAATGAATCGATGGACTTGGGAAATAAAGGACAATAAAATCGATAAAGTCGCTGATGTGATGTGTGGGCCTCAATCCAACCCAATTGTGAGTCTGTCATTGTGGGTTGAGTGGTGAACTCGAGTTGTGAGTCTGTCATTGTGGGTTGGGTGGTGAACTCGAGTTGTGAGTCTGTCATTGTGGGTTGAGTGGTGAACTCGAGTTGTGAGTCTGTCATTGTGGGTTGAGTGGTGAACTCGAGTTGTGAGTCTGTCATTGTGGGTTGGGTGGTGAACTCGAGTTGTGAGTCTGTCATTGTGGGTTGAGTGGTGAACTCGAGTTGTGAGTCTGTCATTGTGGGTTGAGTGGTGAACTCGAGTTGTGAGTCTGTCATTGTGGGTTGAGTGGTGAACTCGAGTTGTGAGTCTGTCATTGTGGGTTGAGTGGTGAACTCGAGTTGTGAGTCTGTCATTGTGGGTTGAGTGGTGAACTCGAGTTGTGAGTCTGTCATTGTGGGTTGGGTGGTGAACTCGAGTTGTGAGTCTGTCATTGTGGGTTGGGTGGTGAACTCGTGGCAAAATGCGCACCAGGGAGATCAGCGTTGTTTCAAGATGTGTCTCAATAGGCTTTCCCCTTTTTCTATTAATAGAACTGTTGGGCAATGTTATTTCAAGATGTGTCTCAATAGGCTTTCCCCTTTTTCTATTAATAGAACTGTTGGGCAATGTTATTTCAAGATGTGTCTCAATAGGCTTTCCCGTTTATCTATTAATAGAACTGTTGGGCAATGTTATTTCAAGATGTGTCTCAATAGGCTTTCCCGTTTATCTATTAATAGAACTGTTGGGCAATGTTATTTCAAGATGTGTCTCAATAGGCTTTCCCCTTTTTCTATTAATAGAAGTGTTGGGCAATGTTATTTCAAGATGTGTCTCAATAGGCTTCCCCCTTTTTCTATTAATAGAAGTGTTGGGCAATGTTATTTCAAGATGTGTCTGAATAGGCTTTCATTTTCTCTATTAACAGAAGTGTTGGGCATTGTTATTGGATGTGCCTTGAAAATTGACAAAATTAAGAAAATATATTCGTAGAACATTTACAGCTAACTCACAAATTATGGTAATATTGTACATATAACAGTTACAGGTAACTCCCAAAGAATGGTAATATTGTACACATATCACTTAGAGGTAACTCCCAAATGATGCAAATATTGTTTGTATAACAGTTACAGGCTACTCACTAATGATGCAATATTAAGATGCAAATATTGTTTTGACCTTCTTAGCTAAATTATTTTATTATTTGATACTGATGACCGTAAAACATGTAAACTCCAAGGTTAAAATAATTTTAATGGATCGCTAATTGAATTAGAAGTTAGGGTGAGGGTTAGGTTAGGTTATGGTTAGGGTTAGAGTTAAGGTTAGGTTAGGGTTAGGTTAGTTTAGGGTTAGGGCTAACTGAATTAGAAGTTAGGGTTAGGGTTAGGTTAGGTTAGGGTTAAGGTTAGGGTTAGGGCTAACTGAATTAGAAGTTAGTTTTTGAAAGAAAATACTTCGTTGAAAAAATGTAATTTTTTCATATTTCTAGAAAGGATAAATGATATTGAAAAACATCTTTACTTATTTATGGAGCAAATTTTGATACACGCGTCATTGTGTATTGTGTTAGGGTTAGGGTTATTGTGTTAGAGTTAGGGTTATTGTATATTGTGTAACTTCAACGTGGCAATGTTTAAACCAGAGAAAACTCTTCTAAAATTTACATTCGAGTGCCTTATTTGAAATTTTTTTACCTGAATTTCCAAAAAAAAAAAATAAAAAAAAATAAAAATAAAAAGATATTACATTTATGGCTTAGTTTGAAAATGTTACCTTTTGGGCTCTGTTTGAAATTGTTACCTTTTGGGCTCTTTGAAAATGTTACTTTTTGCGCTCTGTTTGAAAATGTTACCTTTTAACGTTGTCAAAGATCAAATTGTTGTAAATCGATTTTCTTTTGTGTGGCAGCCATAAGGCGGCCGGCCTAACCTGTGTTTGATGTGGCAAGTCTCTTGTCTGTGGTCGATGGGTCTGGTCCCTCCTAGCAAGCAGCCTTGTTTTCTGTAACAAATCTGTCGTGGCTAATCAATACCACAAAACAACGTCACGCCGGCTTTGAGACTGGTCATAACCGGTTTTATACCGGCTTTAAATGACGATTACGCCTTGACTGCTCAGAACGATTAGCCGGCATTACAAGATTAGCCGTCCAGGGATCAGGGGAGATAACATGTTTGGAAACAGTTGGAAAGATCAATTATTTTATGTGTCCACAGAACGGAACTTGTCAGACGCGGGATCAGAATTATGCAGAACGAATTGTTAGCTTTTTTAGATACAAGTATGTAGGGTTTTTTGTTGAGCCAGTTGATGTGGTCTTGTGTGGTCTTGTGTGGTCTTATATAGTGAAGCAGATTCATTTTGAGGTCTGCATTAGAAGTGTAAGCTAAGTTTATATATATAGAATAGTAGAGGAGTCTTGGTTTACATGATATAGAATAGTAGAGATGCCTTAGTTTATATGTTTAGAATAGTAACGATGTCTTAGTGTATCAGATCTAGAATATCCTAGCAGTATCTCTAGCATATGTGGTCTGAAATAGGTAAATACGTTTTATAGAAGTGTACATTGTAGGAAATTTCCGAGAAATAGTTCAGTAGTTCTTATCGCTGAAAGTCGAGAATAGTAAAATAGTAAAATACTGTACTTTAGAAAGTCTTCGGTTTGACAATAATTTCTATTTCTTAAATATAAACTATTATATTAACCTTTATTCATTATGTCTGAAACAGTAAATTAGGGCAACGTGATATTTAACTCAGGGGGGTGAGATTATGAAAACGTGGTCATTTTTTAAAAAGGATATGTACACATTCTGAGGATAGATGCACATTTTTAATTATCTATATTTGTTGTTATTTATTTGTATTATTTCGTAAAAAGTCATTGTGACGTCAGCTTCAGGCCTAGAATTGATGAAAAAGGTAGCGTGTAAAAACCATTGCGGTCTGTCTGTCCATCTAGAGTGAAATCACAATTAGTAATGCTCAAATTGTTAATGATTTTTTCTTCAGATTTAAAATCTCCAGGAAAAGAAACACAACTGTGATGTCATCACTGTAACTGACAGGTTTAAAAAATGGCGGTAAGATTTAAGCCGCTTAGGATACGATGCTAGTTACGTCATAACAGTCTTAGAACGTGGAGTTTATCAATCAGTAGGACTACTAGAGCAACATATCAGTGTACAAACCACAAGTTTATCAATCAGTAGGACCACTAGAGCAACATTTCAGTGTACGAACCCTAAACAGTTCTAAAATAGGATTGTGCAATCTAAACACATGCTTTTATGTTAACAATATAAACACATGCTTTTATGTTAACAATCTTAACACATTCTTTTATAATCTTAAACATTAATTTATAATAGAGTCACTTAATATAAAAATTTAATATACAAAATGTTGTCTTTCACATCAAAATGTTGTCTTTGACAACAAAATGTAGTTTTTAACATCAAAATGCAGTCTTTAACATAAAAATATTGTCTTTGACAACAAAATGTAGTTTTTAACATCAAAATGTTGTCTTTAACATCAAAATATTGTCTTTAACATCAAAATGCAGTCTTTAACATCAAAATGCAGTTTTTATCATCAAAAAGCAGTTTTTAACATCAAAACGTTGTGTTTAACATCAAAATGTTGTCTTGAACATCAAAATATTGTCTTTAACATCAATATATTTATATATGTATATATTAAGATTTAAAGCTAGTGTATTTCGACTATACTCATCTTTAGTAGGGCCAAATATTTTGAATTTGCACATCACACTACATGTCTGTCACTAAATTCGTACATCACACTATATGTCTGTCCCAAATTTGTACATAACTCTACATGTCTGTCCCTAGAATTTGTACATCACACTACCTGTATCTCCCTTTATTTGTACATCACACTACATGTATCTCCCTTTATTTGTACATCACACTACATGTATCTCCCTTTATTTGTAATCACACTACATGTATCTCCCTTTATTTGTACATCACACTACCTGTATCTCCCTTTATTTGTACATCACACTACATGTATCTCCCTTTATTTGTACATCACACTACATGTATCTCCCTTTATTTGTACATCACACTACATGTATCTCCCTTTATTTGTACATCACACTACATGTATCTCCCTTTATTTATACATCACACTACGTGTATCTCCCTTTATTTGTACATCACACTACATGTATCTCCCTTTATTTATACATCACACTACGTGTATCTCCCTTTATGTGTACATCACACTACATGTATCTCCCTTTATTTATACATCACACTACATGTCTGTCCCTAAGTTTGCACATCACACTACGTCACTCTCCCTAAATTTAACTTATTTTTCTTAATGGAAATCAGGGAAAGTCTGGAAAACGAAGTATTTCCGACGAGGAAAGGAAAGGTTAGTACCATCATTTCTGTATATATTTGTAAATTTTTTAATCTGTCAAAAAGCTCTCTTATTGTATACATATTTAAATTTCTTTTATGGGATGGATTAGTATTATAATATACTATTTATATATTCTCTAATGTTAGTGAGATCTTGTTTGTCATAAGTGGTGATATGTTGTTTTTTCATAAGTGGTGATATGGTGTTTGTCATAAGTGGTTAGATGTTGTTTGTCATAAGTGATAAGATGTTGTTTGTCATAAGTGGTGATATGTTGTTTGTCATAAGTGGTGATATGTTGTTTGTCATAAGTGGTGATATGTTGTTTGTCATAAGTGGTGATATGTTGTTTGTCACAAGTGGTGAGATGTTGTTTGTCATAAGTGGTAGATGTTCTTTGTCATAAGTGGTAATATGTTGTTTGTCATAAGTGATGATATTTTGTTTGTCATAAGTGGTGAGATGTTATTTGTCACAAGTGGTGAGATGTTGTTTGCCACAAGTGGTGAGATGTTGTTTGTCATAAGTGGTGAGATATTGTTTGTCATAAGTGGTGATATGTTGTTTGTCATAAGTGGTGATATGTTGTTTGTCATAAGTGGTGATATGTTGTTTGTCATAAGTGGTGAGATGTTGTTTGTCATAAGTGGTGATATGTTGTTTGTCATAAGTGGTGATATGTTGTTTGTCATAAGTGGTTAGATGTTGTTTGTCATAAGTGGTGAAATGTTGTTTGTCATAAGTGGTGATATGTTGTTTGTCATAAGTGGTGATATGTTGTTTGTCATAAGTGGTGATATGTTGTTTGTCATAAGTGGTGAGATTTTGTTTGTCATAAGTGGTGATATGTTGTTTGTCATAAGTGGTGATATGTTGTTTGTCATAAGTGGTGATATGTTGTTTGTCATAAGTGGTGATATGTTGTTTGTCATAAGTGGTTAGATGTTGTTTGTCATAAGTGGTGAAATGTTGTTTGTCATAAGTGGTGATATGTTGTTTGTCATAAGTGGTGATATGTTGTTTGTCATAAGTGGTGATATGTTGTTTGTCATAAGTGGTTAGATGTTGTTTGTCATAAGTGGTGAGATTTTGTTTGTCATAAGTGGTGATATGTTATTTGTCATAAGTGGTGAGATGTTGTTTGTCATAAAGTGATAAGATGTTGTTTGTCATAAGTGATAAGATGTTGTTTGTCATAAGTGATAAGATGTTGTTTGTCATAAGTGATAAGATGTTGTTTGTCATAAAGTGATAAGATGTTGTTTGTCATAAAGTGATAAGATGTTGTTTGTCATAAGTGGTGAGATGTTGTTTGTCATAAGTGGTGAGATATTATTTTTTTATAATTACTGAGATGTTGGTTATTGTTGCTCCAAGCAGCACAAATTAGAATAAGTAGATACAGTTTAGGAATTATATACATTTCTTCGGTGGACACATCTGTATTAATATACGGAAATGGAACCAATGTAAAATATTATAAATAAATTTTATTTTAAAAAAATGTAACTTTAATATGTAAGCATCATTATAATACATTATAAATAAATTTCTTGTAATAATTATTTTCCTGTTTGGATCTTTGGGCTGAAAAAGGGTTAGGTGAACCTATAGTATGAAAAAGAAATTCTCATTACCTAAAAATGTAAGAAACTTAGCGATCTACGTTATATTCTTTTTTGAAAAACTAATAATAGTCAACTTTACATTTTGTGTTTTTTGTGTGGAAGATTCTAGATGTTGAGATTTATCGGCACATGTGAAAAGTTACGTATTATGCCTTTCATTATTATTTCAGTAAAACCGAGTCATGTATTCTAGTGTAATATAAAGTTCAGTAACACCGAGTCATGCATTCTAGTGTAATATGAAGTTCAGTAACACCGAGTCATGTATTCTAGTGCAATATACAGTTCAGTAACACTGAGTCATGTATTCTAGTGTAATATACAGTTCAGTAACACCGAGTCATGTATTCTAGTATAATATGAAGTTCAGCAACACCGAGTCATGTATTCTAGTGTAATAAAAAGTTCAGTGACACCGAGTCATGTATTCTAGTGTAATATATTCTAATGTAATATAAAGTTCAGCAACACCGAGTCATGTATTCTAGTGTAATATAAAGTTCCCCGGGCATCAAATTGAAATGTTTTAATGGCATGGTGTCGTATACATATCGCCAAGTACCCCCTAACCCTAACAGCATCACCATGTAGGGGACCTGTGTATGGAGACAAAGTTCTTTCATGGTATCTGCGTTAGAAAGAACCTACCCTATGGCACTGTTATATGGTACCTACCCTATGGCACAATTGTATCGTACCTACCCTATGGCACAGTTGTATGGTACCNTGTAGGGGACCTGTGTATGGAGACAAAGTTCTTTCATGGTATCTGCGTTAGAAAGAACCTACCCTATGGCACTGTTATATGGTACCTACCCTATGGCACAATTGTATCGTACCTACCCTATGGCACAGTTGTATGGTACCTACCATATGGCACACCTATATGGTACCTACCCTATGGCACACCTGTATGGTACCTACCCTATGGCACACCAGTATGGTATCTACCCTATGGTACACCTGTATGGTACCTACCCTATGGCACACCTGTTTGGTACCTACCCTATGGCACACCTGTATGGTGCCTACCCTATGGCACACCTGTATGGTACCTACCCTATGGCACACCTGTATGGTATCTACCCTATGGTACACCTGTATGGTACCTACCCTATGGCACACCTGTATGGTACCTACCCTATGGCACACCTGTATGGTACCTACCCTATGGCACACCTGTATGGTACCTACCCTAACCTGCAGTTGAAAATAACGCCAGAAAAAGGTTGGCATCAAGATTACTGGTTGCGACTAATGGATACGACGCATGGGTGGTTGGTTGCAATCCATGACGAGGATACGATCGTACATCGTTTGAGGAGACTGTTCCCAGATAACTGTTTCGTCTCAGCTTCTTAGTGACTCATTAGTGAGTGGGTGGCCAAATGGTCTAAACTGAGCAAACCTCAAGTTGGTGGTCTGGTGTTCAAGTCCAGCCAAAGGTCAGTCAAGCAAAAACATCACCCCGGGTGGATGAGACTCCTTAACCTTGGTCGGCAACTCATCTAAGAGAAGGGAACTCTGAATTCAAACCCGGAGTTGGAGTCCCGTAAGGCGCAAACAATGACAATTCCTGCAACCGAACCCATCCCTGGTTGTCTTGACGTAGAGTCTTGCCACTGGATATGGTGGGCTCGGACGAGAGAGTGAGGTAGACGCCGCGCAACTCTTCTTCACTTTAAACAAAGTCATCCGCGCAAGTCATCAGTCACCAGACGACTCGATGGTCCTCGTCGATCCTCGACGGACGAACAAATAAAAGTGACTCATTCACGAGGTAGAAAAATCATTATGCAAACCCTGTTAGAGGGCGCCTGAGACCACCACGCGATAGGAAGAAATCCACTGTAGGGCGTTCATATATCCGTCCAGTTACAGAAAGGTCAATTGCTGGTGTTGCGAGAGCAGCTCTACCAACAGGTGCTCCTTGGTTAATTTTTAAAGGCTGCTTGGTCAAGCGCATGGACGACGGCTGGGGCTGTCTCAGGGGCGGCGTACTTCCGGCAAAACGCTACGAGGCCCGGAGATTGTACTGTTCTGGTTGGAGGAAAAAGGGGTATGCTGAGGAGGGCCTAGGCCCAATGAGCTTCGGCCCAACAGTTCCTGGTTTTTCTTGAGATATTAAATATTACACTATAAAACTAACATTGCTATTTGTCTTGTTGCCCTCCAGAAATACGAGAGGCCTTTCAGATCCTTGACGAGGATGGTGATGGACGGCTTTCACTGGAAGATATGAAGACCTTACTGCAGTCACAGTTCATGGTCTTTACAGACTCACAAGTAACGGCTGTCGTCAAAGAACTGGATGAAGATGGTAGGTAGACAAAGAGATGAAGATGGTAGGTAGAATGTAGATGAAAATGGTAGGTAGAAAAATAGATGAAGATGGTAGGTAGAAGGTAGATGAAGATGGTAAGTAGACAGATAACAATTTCATAACAACAGACTAAATGTTCTGACAGATATTAAAAAATCATTAGATTATTGTTAAACTAAACGATCAAGACGAGCTAGAATATAAATAAATTATGCAACCAAGACTAGCTAGAATATAGCTAAACCATACGATCTATACTAGATAGAATATAGCTAAACCATACGATCTATACTAGATAGAATATAACTAAACCATCTCTATACCGTGGCCGATCTTTCATATAACAAGTATATACAATAAATAGACCTTCACTAGACTATACCCAGACAATGACCATTTTAAAAAGGTCAAACGAAAATATTTGTCAAAGAATTGTTTAATAACTTATTCACTCGTGATATTTCAGAATGGCCAAAATAAGATCAAACAAAAGTATTACATTGTTGTCACTATGACATTGTATCACATTTGGTCACTATGACATTGTATTAAATTGTTGTCACTATGACATTGTATTAAATTGTTGTCACTATGACATTGTATTACATTGTTGTCACTATGGCTTTGTATTAAATTGTTGTCACTATGACATTGTATTACATTGTTGTCACTATGGCTTTGTATTAAATTGTTGTCACTATGACATTGTATCACATTGGTGTCACTATGACGTTGTGTTACATTGTTGTCACTATGACATTGTTTTAAATTGTTGTCATTATGACATTGTATTACATTGTTGTCACTGTGACATTGTATTAAATTGTTGTCACTATGACATTGTATCACATTTTTTTTTACTATGACATTGTATCACATTGTTGTCACTATGACATTGTATTACATTGTTGTCACTATGAAGTTGTATCACATTGTTGTTACTATGACGTTGTACTGCATTGTTTCAGACAGCGGTTTCATAGAATACAAAGAATTTGAGAAGTATGTCATAGAGAACAATTTGTCTAAGCCAACAGTTGAAGAGTTTGGTGCTGAAATGAAGGAAGCATTTCAACTGTTTGACACGGACAAGAATGGTTACATCGATGCTCATGAGTTCAAGAGTTTTATGACCACATTAGGTGAGACTTCATTTGTTGAGATCAAAAGTTCAAGAGTTTTATGACCACATTAGGTGAGACTTCATTTGTTGAGATCCAACAGCAGATATGTCACATTTTAATAAAATGACACATTTAGCATTACATTTAGATTTTATCGTCTTGTTCAGTCTTTAATGGTAACGAGTATTGGTAAAAAAATCATTCGCCCAAACGATCATTACGAAATTGTTTATGTTCGAAATACAGAAGTCTGAAGTTAAGGTTAGACTTAACTGAACCCTTACCCTAATCATACCTGCGCCAGTGTATATTAGTTGTTGGTCTTGAAGTTATAGGCTTAGACTAAACCTGACCCTTACCCTAATCCTTCCTACGCCAGTGCATATTAGATGCCCACTACAATGGATATTACTGTGCTCTGTTCTTTGTGATGTTTTCATTTCTGCTGTTAGCTGAAGAAGGCTTTATGCCGAAACGTCCGTATCATTTTGTTCTGTTCTCTAATTCAAGCTTCCACATACCTCGTTTTGATATTTCATGCATATTTCATGCATGGTAGATGTTGGTCTTGAAGTTATAGGCTGAGGCTAAACCTAACCCTAACCTAATCATTTTATACGCCTGTTCATATTAGATGTTGGTCTTGAAGTTATAGGCTGAGACTAAACCTAACCCTAACCCTAACCCTTACCCGACGCCTGTTCATATTAGATGTTAATCTTGATATTCATCCGGGTTTTCATTTTGTCTGTTACATAGAACGCTTGAAACTAAAAATTATTATTTAAAAAATGTATTTAGACCTAAAGAAATCTATCGACATGCGCAATGCTGCTCTTCCCATTCGAACTTATAATACGCTCACATCATCCACTCTCTTGATTGACTATACGCCTCTTTCTTGGTTGACCACATGCCTCTCTCTTCGTTGGCCATAAGCCACTCTCTTGGTTGACCATAAGCCACTGTCTTAGTTGACCATACGCCACTGTCTTAGTTGACCATAAGCCACTGTCTTAGTTGACCATAAGCCACTGTCTTAGTTGACCATAAGCCACTGTCTTAGTTGACCATAGGCCACTGTCTTAGATGACCATAAGCCACTGTCTTAGTTGACCATAAGCCACTGTCTTAGTTGACCATAAGCCACTGTCTTAGTTGACCATAAGCCACTGTCTTAGTTGACCATAAGCCACTGTCTTAGTTGACCATAAGCCACTGTCTTAGTTGACCATAAGCCACTGTCTTAGTTGACCATAAGCCACTGTCTTAGTTGACCATATTCCTGGTTATTTAAAAGAAGCCAGTTGCTTAGAGGGCCTTAAAAAAAAATGGCTTCCCTCCTTCATGAATGTGTCAACATGGGAGATTATTTATGAAATAGATTTTATTTCTGTGATTTGTTGGGTAACTCTACCAATTTAATATTATCCCCCAATGCAGGTGACAAAATGACGGATGAGGAAGTCATGGATATGATGAAAGATGCCGATACAAATGGCGATGGACAGATTGATTATTTAGGTTTGCTTGACTTCTTCTTTAATAGCTGTAATGATGACATTCATGACAATTAATTAAGTCTTTGATCTGCTAATTTACTTTACATGTTGATGAACGCTATTAATATACCGTCTCCATTCTAGTTCAGTCTATAGGGAGAACCAGTAGCGGAGCTAGGGTTTGTGGCACCCGTGCGATCCACACCCCCCCCTCACCTTCCTAGCTACGCCACTGGGGAGATGTAGAAGAAGTCATTGACTGTCAAATCATGTATCTACTATATACAACAGCTTGTATAGAGAATAAGAAGTCATTGACTGTCAAATCATGTATCTACTATATACAACAGCTTGTATAGAGAATAAGAAGTCATTGACTGTCAAGTCATGTATCTACTATATACAACAGCTTGTATAGAGAATAAGAAGTCATTGACTGTCAAATCATGTATCTACTATATACAACAGCTTGTATAGAGAATAAGAAGTCATTGACTGTCAAATCATGTATCTACTATATACAATAGCTTGTATCGAGAATAAGAATTAGAGTAATGTATCACATTGTTGATTACAGTTCCGGGAATAGAATTTAAATTTGTTCAGATTTTGTGTTAATTTACTCTTCAAATCTTGAGGTATATAACGTTCTGACAACAAGAAAAAAATAAAAAAGTGGGGTGTGGCACTAAAACTGCTGAGAAGTAGTTAAATTCCAGATTTTCGTATTGTGATTTCAAAGCCATCGAAAAACTTAGCCACAAAAGGTAGACAAAGTCAGAACAGTATGATTGAAGTAGGCAAACAGATAATGAAGTAGGCATACAGGTAATGAAGTAGGCAAACAGGTAATGAAGTAGGCATACAGGTAATGAAGTAGGCATAAAGGTAATGAAGAAGGCATACAGGTTATGAAGTAGGCTTACCTGTAAATGAAGTAGGAAACCAATTGAAGTATGCAAACAGGTAATGATGTAGGCAAACAGGTAATGATGTAGGCATATCGATGGAAGTAGGCATACGGGTAATTAAGTAGGCATATCGATGGAAGTAGGCATACGGGTAATGATGTAGGCATATCGATGGAAGTAGGCATACGAGTAATTAAGTAGGCATAAAGGTAAAAGAACCCTAACACTTTCTAGTTTATGAGTGCATCCGTTGAATTTAAAATTTTATTTACATTAACGAACATGAAAATTGTAATTGTTTGATTAAGTTCGATCAAAAATGTTTTAATTTGGTTTAGATTTTACGCAAAGAAATTTTTATAAACCAAGGTAATTATTGTCAACCAAAGAAATTTTCATCAACCAAAGAAATTTTTATTAACCAAATAAATTAACTGAGATTATTGTCTTCCTCAGAATTCTGTGCACACATGACGAAAAGCTTTTGAAGCAGGTCTTTGTGCTTTAATGACATGTCTGCTTGCTATTTGATGACATGTTTGCTTGCTGTTAATTGACAAGTCTGCTATAAGTTTGATGTCGTGGGTTTTTTATATTTATTTTTGTTTGCTTTGATAATTCAATATCTAGATGAATCTGTCTCCAATGCCGGGCCCCCTAACATGTGTAAGATGACAAGTTCCCAATAACATATGTAATTTGGCATGTTCCCAATAACATCTGTAAGTTGGCATTTTCCCAGATTTAATAGACAATGATTTACGAAGGTTATCTCCATTTTCATCGTTAATATCATTCAAACATTTGAAAAATAAACAACAATAACTATAATCAAAAGTTGTTTTACAAAGTATTTAATCCATCTATATAAATTTGAATATGTGGAAACTGGCGTAGCTAGGGGGTAAGGAGTTGCTGACCGCACCAGGTGACACCAATCCTAGCTACGCGACTGGATGTGGACACTTTTTTTCAACACGTTCTTCCATTTTCATTGTATTAAAAGAAGTTTGCGAGTTATAAATATAAAACAAGTTTGAAATGATTGTGTTGCCAGACTTTCCCATAGCCTGGTTAAGTTATAAAAATAGTAACTTTGTAATGTATACACGACATGTGACAATCTGTCTAAAACTATAAGCTAGATTCGATCAGCCACTAACTTAGTCACTAACATCGCCTGTATCTGAGTACAATGAAACAATGAGATTCACTAACATGGCCTGCATCTGAGTACAATGAACCAATCAGACTCACTAACGTGGCCTGTATCTGAGTACAATAAAAACCAAACAGACTCACTAACGTGGCCTGTATCTGAGTACAATGAACCAATCAGATTCATTAACATGGCCTGTATCTGAGGACAATGAACCAATCAGATTCACTAACATGTCCTGTATCTGAGGACAATGAACCAATCAGATTTACTAACGTAGCCTGTATCTGAGTACAATGAAGCAATCAGATTCACTAACATGGCCGGTATCTGAGGACAATGAACCAATCAGACTCACTAACGTGGTCTGTATCTGAGGACAATGAACCAATCAGACTCACTAACGTGGTCTGTATCTGAGGACAATGAACCAATCAGATTGACTAACGTGGCCTTTATCTGAGTACAATGAACCAATCAGATTCACTAACATGGCCTGTATCTGAGGACAATGAACCAATCATATTTACTAACATGGCCTGTATCTGACTGAGTACACAATTCCAGAGCTACCGATCTATGATACCTAATATAATGACTCTACATTATTTTAAACGGTTCTATAATATTTAATTAGTTCTCAGAATTATAATCTTTATATTAGAATATAATCATATAAATAGTGTTATATAAGAAATGATAATGAAAATATAACTGTTCACAAAATACTGAAACATCTAACTATACAACTTTTTCTATCTTATCTCATATGAGTTGTTATTATATAGCATACATTTGGTGATACCCAAAAATTTGGTGATACCCAAAAATTTGGTGATACCCAAACATTTGGTGATACCCAAAAATTTGGTGATACCCACAAATTTAGTGATACCCAAAAAATTGGTGATACCCAAAAATTTGGTGATACTCAAACATTTGGTGATACCCAAAAATTTGGTGATACCCAAACATTTGGTGATACCCAAAAATTTGGTGATACCCAAAAATTTAGTGATACCCAAAAATTTGGTGATAAGGCAGCGTCCATTAATTACGTCAACAATTTTTAAGAATTTTTTTTTATAATAGTAATAATAATCAATATATAAATATTTTTTATTTTACTTTGTGCTGATCTATTTTAATGGCAGACACTTGTAGGAAAAAACATTTTATTGCATTTTTAGCTTTATTGCATCTTCAGTGTTGACAATTGTAGCATAGTTTATAGCTGCTATCAACTTCCCATGGAGTAGCTAGGTGTTGCTCTATCGTAACAATGAGAATAACGGCTGATTTATCATTTTCATTTTGTGGCAAAGATATACAAGACAAATCATCGTCATCCTCATCTAACCATTCAGCACTTACAATAGAAGCATTGTTAGTGTGAGCAATAGTTGCCATAAGCTCTCTCTGTCTCCCGGTAGCTACTTGCATTAGTAACATCCTTTTTTTTTTTACTATTACACTCATTAATGTTGTAAAAAATAATGTAATAATCAGTCAATTTTTAAGATTAAGATTTTAATAGAGAAAACATGTTTATCAACTTCAACTAATCTATCCCCCCCTTGCCAACAATTGACAAAAAATTTCCATCCCCTCCCCATATTTTTTTGACATAAATAATGGACGACCCCTGAAACATATTTTTTTTTCTAATAATTTACCTCTTAAATATGCACTTTAGTCATAGTTTCTTGTACAGACGTTTAAGTTCTTTTGAAATTTCTTGAGTTACGTTACTTTCTTGTGCTCTGTCTGTTTGGGCTTCATGCACAGCTCTGTCTGTTTTGGACTGACAGACAACTCTGTTTGTTGGCTACTCACAATCATCTCTATGTCCGTATTGGGCAGAAAAGCAAATTTTTTATAATAGATTGCAATCAGCAAAGCCAGGATAGACAGAGCAGCGGCTATCATCCTCAGTCCAACGGCAAGGGCGTGAAAACGGAAACGGAAATCGTTTAGATTGTACAAGGAACATGCGCCTGTAGATTGGCAGGTTGTCTTCCACATCAGACAGGTGCTGTCCACTAAGGCTCCAAATAATATTGGACCAGGAAACCAACCTGAAAAGACATACACCACTAGAAGGTCATTTAGTTTATAGTTAGTGTTTAAAATACCCTAACACCAGAAAGTCATTTAGTTTATAATTAGTTTTTAAATAACCCTAACATAAGAAGGTCATTTAGTTTATATTTCATCATCATCATCGCCGGTCATCCCGTCTGGGGCATAGGCTACTGTTCCTGGATGTGGGCTATTAGGACCAGATCATCCGCAAAGTCCAGATCATCAAGCTGTTTCATATTTTCCACTGGATACCACTTTTCTTCAGCTCTGTAGACATTTTCATTATCGAATCAATGGTCAGCAGGAATAAGAAAGGCGAGAGCAGACACCCCTGTCTGACACCGGTATGTACCCCAAAAGCTGCAGTTGTTTGTTGGCCATGAACAATTCTGCACGACAGTCCTTCGTAAGAAACCTTAATTATTTCTGCCAATTTTTGTGGTACCTCGTAGTGTCTGAGCAGCTTCCTCAGAGTATTTCTGTCTACACAGTCAAAAGCCTTCTCATAGTCAATAAAGTTGATGTATATTGGCAAATTCCACTCCAGGGATTGTTCCACAATAATTCAGTGTTGCAATCTGGTCTGTGCAGGATCTGTATTTTCTGAACCCTGCTTGTTGGTCCTTAATATTGGTATATATTGCCTGGCTCATTCTGTTTAGCAGCATTCTGTTGAATACTTTGCTTGGGGTGGACAGCATGGTTATTCCTCTATGGTTAGAACAAGAACTAAGGTCTCCTTTCTTCAGGAGCTTAATGAGGTGTCCTTCTTTCCATTCAATCGGTATATGCTCTTCCTCCCATATTTTCTTTAATAGTGTGTGAAGCATGTCAGTGCTAGTCGTAATATCTGCTTTCAACCCTACCAACACATTAACAATATTAAAAAAAAAACACATCTTTAAAAGTTAGATAGGGTTATCTCTCTTGATTGAATAAGGACTTCTGCTTGACAGCAGATATCCGTAGCTAAATATGGTTATCTCTCTTGATTAAAATAAGCACCTCTGTTTGACAGCAGATATTCGTATTAAGATAGGGTTGGTTGTCTCATTCTCCTTATTTACAATAAGTGTATGTGGACACACTGGCTTGGTTGTCTCATTCTCCTTATTTACAATAAGTGTATGTGGACACACTGGGTTGGTTGTCTCATTCTCCTTATTTACAATAAGTGTATGTGGACACACTGGGTTGGTTGTCTCATTCTCCTTATTTACAATAAGTGGATGTGGACACACTGGGTTGGTTGTCTCATTCTCCTTATTTACAATAAGTGGATGTGGACACACTGGGTTGGTTGTCTCATTCTCCTTATTTACAATAAGTGTATGTGGACACACTGGGTTGATTGTCTCATTCTCCTTATTTACAATAAGTGTATGTGGACACACTGGGTTGGTTGTCTCATTCTCCTTATTTACAATAAGTGGATGTGGTCACACTGGGTTGGTTGTCTCATTCTCCTTATTTACAATAAGTGTATGTGGACACACTGGGTTGGTTGTCTCATTCTCCTTATTTACAATAAGTGGATGTGGACACACTGGGTTGGTTGTCTCATTCTCCTTATTTACAATAAGTGGATGTGGACACACTGGGTTGGTTGTCTCATTCTCCTTATTTACAATAAGTGTATGTGGACACACTGGGTTGGTTGTCTCATTCTCCTTATTTACAATAAGTGGATGTGGACACACTAGCTTCAGGTTTCTCACTTTCCATATTTCTGGTCTGTTCCTTGGTAACCTTTACTTCTGGACGTCCACATCCTGCCAAATAGCTAGATTATTTTTCTGTTCACAGTCAGTTTTGCTTTACATTGTTTAACGTCTTCTGTTTGCCGTAGAAGGGTTTCAGTCGATATACTTGTTGTTATTTTCTTATCTTATTTATTTATCTTGTGCTGGGGACTCAACTTTATATTTGTGTAATCTGTGTAACATAAAGGTGACCCACTGCACAAGAAGTTGGAAAACTTGAGAAAATACTATAAGAGATGTATGTCTCCCCAGTATAATTAGATAAACTTGAGAAAATATTATAAGAGATGTATGTCTCCACAGTATACATAGTTAAACTTAAGAAAAGAATATAAGAGATGTAATCTCCCCAGTATAAATAGTTAAACTTAAGAAAAAAGTATAAGAAATGTATTTCTCCCGAGTATAAATAGTTTAACTTAAGAAAAGAATATAAGAGATGTATATCTGCCCAGTTTAAATAGTTAAACTTAAGAAAAGACTATAAGAGATGTAGGTCTCCCCAGTATAAATAGTTAAAATTTAGAAAAGACAAAAAGAGATGTATGTCTCCCCAGTATAAATAGTTAACATTTAGAAAAGACTATAAGAGATGTATGTCTCCCCAGTATAAATAGTTAAAATTTAGAAAAGACTAGAAGAGGTGTATGTCTCCAAAGTAAATAAAGATATAACGTATTTACCTATCAGTGTGGAAGAAAAGGACGAGAGGCCTATGGCTAGGGGCTTATCCACTTCCTGGACCGATCTATGGATGATAAGTTAAAAATAATGGATGCATTAGTTCATTAAAAATATTAGAAATATTTCATACAAATAATTTTTAAGACATATAATAGCATCCTTAGCATTAGGTGCGATACTGATTATTGACGTACATAGTATCCCTAGCATTGAGTACATAACTCGTTATTGATGTTGTATCTACACTATACAAATACAAGTGTGATCAAAGTAATGCATTCCTAACTCTAACATTCATAACCCTAACATTCCAAACCCTAACATTCCAAACCCTAACATTCCAAACCCTAACATTCCAAACCCTAACATTCCAAACCCTAACATTCCAAACCTTAACACTCGAAACACTAACATTCCAAACCCTAACATTCCAAACCCTAACATTCCAAACCCTAACATTCCTAACCCTAACATTCCAAACCCTAACATTCCAAACCCTAACATTCCAAACCCTAACATTCCAAACCCTAACATTCCAAACCCTAACATTCTAAACCCTAACATTCCTAAAACTAACACTTTAACGCTAACATTCCTAATAATAACACTTTAACCCTAACATTCCTAACACAAATACTTTAACGCTAACATTCATAACCATAACATTTATAACCCTAACATTCTAATACTAACACTTTAACCATAACATTCTAACACACACACTTTACCCTAACATTCATAACCCTAACATTCCTAACACTAACACTTTAGCCCTAACATAATACATTTAGTCTCTTATACTTAAGACTAAATTTAATATTAAAGACGAGTGTTGTCATAACTTTAGTTGTACATAACACTGACGTCATAACTTTAGTGTAGTACATGACACTGACATCTTAACTTTAGTTGTACATACCACTGACGTCATAACTTTAGTGTAGTACATGACACTGACTCATAAATTTAGTGTAGTACATAACACTGACGTCATAACTTTAGTGCAGTACATGACACTGACGTCATAACTTTTGTGTTGTACATCACACAGCCGTCATAACTTTTGTGTTGTACATAACACTGACGTCATAACTTCAGTGTTGTATATAACACTGAAGTCACCATTTAATTTGTAGAACCTCACCCTGTCATTATTCAATAACTATTGCCATACCTGACACTGGGCATGAACCCAGGCATGATACCTGTGTTGGGGTTAGGGTAAACGTGTTGGGTAAGAGTTAGGGTAAGGATTAGGGTTACCAATACTGCCTGACACTGATGTTAAACCCAAACATTATACCTGTATTAGGGTTAGAGTTAACACTTCCTGACACTGGTGTTAAACCCAGACATGATACCTATGTAAAGGTTAGGTTTAACACTTCCTGACACTGGTGTTTAACTCAGACATGATACTTGTCTTAGTTTTATGGATAAGGTATGGGTTAACACTACCTGAAACTTGTGTTAAACCCAGACATGATACCTGTTTTGGGTTAGGATAGCGTTAGGGTGAAGGTCAGGTTTAACACTACCTGACACTGGTGATAAAGCCAGGCATGATCCCTGTGGCCATAATCAAAGAACCAAAGAACATGACAGATAAGTAGATGACGTGCTTGTTGCACTGACTGTCACACAGACCACTTGTGGCAGTCTGAGTGGTGTTTGTTGACAAACATGAGCAGTTTACAAACATCTGAAACGTCATAATATTATTTTAAGAAATTGATATCAAGGTCTAGACATCAATTAAAATCATTTGAAATCAATAGAAAGCAATAGACATCAATAGAAATCAGTAGCAATCAATGTTACAATAGTTTATTAGGCTATTGAATTTTTAAAACAAATTGACTCCCCAGCAAGTAAATTTGAATATGGTTATATTTTTTCTGACAGAAGAGATGGTTAAGTCTAGGCTTTCAGACGATTTAAGCTACACATATAATGTGCACTAAGCAGAAAAATTATGGTATAAGGAAAACAATAATTAAGCGGGCCGTCTACCCTTGGGGGCACTTCTAAAACTTTAATGAGGGTGGCATTATCGGAGGCATTTTAGGGGAACTGCATGGGGCGGCAATAAGCCTGGCTTGTCCCGGGTGGCACTACTCCTAGTTAAGCCTTTGGACAAACATTTTACCGTAGTTATGTCAGCAGACGTGCAGCCCGCATGACAAGGTGAAAAGTAAATTCTGTCGTCTGCCCCACAGATGGGAAAAAAGTTTTGGTTATCACAGTTACAGTTATGAATACATGTTCCTGTTGAAAGCTCCATGTCCCTGGAAGACAGATTGGAACAAATAACTTGATTAATTACATGTTCCTGTTGCAAATTTATCAGGAGTTTTCTCCATCTATTGGTAAAACGTTGGGACAAATGTAAGTATACAATTAGACACACTTTAAAGTATACTTTTTGTTGTATTCTTTCGATTGCTTAATTACAGAGGAAAACTACTTAAACTTTTTTAGAATAAATTATTGAATAGCAATAATGTTTTGATGATAAATGCATAGCATCTCATTTCATCTGAATAACTGACACTGTGGCATTTGATTAAGTCACTTCAAAGAGGTAATTTTTTCTCAGTTTGAATGACCTTAAATACTTCATTGCTAAGTAACTGGTTAAGTAAATTATAGTCGTTTTGATAATGCTAAATTCATATCTGGTATCGTTACTGGGCAAATTTTTTCTACCCTGCCCCCCCCCCACCCTCAAATCACAGTTTTCACTGACCACATGACCACATGATGCTAAGTCTTGAGGTACATTCTACAATCTAAATTACAAAAACAAAAAGATATTTATTAACAAATCGATTAACCCTGGAAAATGCTTCATTGGATTTACTTTCTCAAATTTACGAAGAAAATACTCGCCAACTCACTGTGTGTAACCCTTGTGTATGATGGGTTGGTCACATCCGGTTACGAAACCAATGGCGACCACAACACTGCCAAAGACTTTACAGAGAATCACCAACTTGAGGCACGACATGGGAGACAATTTAAACTTTGTCGTCACACAACCACCGACAACCGTCCCTAGGGATGCCGCAAACACGTTCAACGTTCCTGTGGAAGGTTGTGAAAGGGGGATAACTGAATGTTCCTGTGGAAGGTTGTGAAAGGGGGATAATTGAATGTTCCCGTGGAAGGTTGTGAAAGGGGGATAACTGATCTTTTCTGTAGGAGGTAGTGAAAAGAGGATAACTGAACTTCCTGTAGAACAGGGGTCGGGAACCTATGGCTCGCGAGCCAGATGTGGCTCTATTGATGCCTGCATCTGGCTCGCATATAAATGTTCGATTATAAAAAAAGTCGCATTAATGGTAAGAACTACCAATTATTGATTAGCAACAGCAGAGCAATCTTATTAAAAAGAATTCAGAGACATAATTAGTGCATTTTTAGTGTTGAAATTACATAAAATATACACATTTTCTTGAATTTTTAGTTTTAAAAAAATGTATGGCTCTCACATAATTACTTTTCAAAACATGTGGTGTCCATGGCTCTATCAGAATTACTTTTCAAAACATGTGGTGTCCAATGGTTCTCTCAGAATTACTTTTCAAAACATGTGGTGTCCAATGGTTCTCTCAGAATTACTTTTCAAAACATGTGGTGTCCAATGGTTCTCTCAGACAAAAAGGTTCCCGACCTCTGCTGTAGAAGGTTGTGAAAGGGGGATAACTGTACTTCTTTGCTCGTGAGGTATGAGAATTGATTGAAAGGAGGATCAAATAGGGAACTGTGTGAACCATGTGTAAAGGGCAAACATCACAGGACCAAGTTTCCATCAAGTGGAAGGGTAAGAAATGGGATACTTGACCTGGTTCACAGTGATGTTTGCGGGAAGGTCAGCACACAATCACTTGGTGGAGCTCACTATTTCCTTACATTTATTGACGATTTCAGTCGATACACTTGGGTTTATATCCTTAAGCACAAGGATGAGGTCTTTAAGTGTTTCCTTGAATGGAAAGCAATGGTTGAGAGGTCAACTGGAAAACATCTTAAGGCCCTACGCACCGATAACGGTGGAGAGTTTACTTCAAATGAATTTGAAGGTTATTTAAAGAAAGAGGGGATCCGTCATGAACTGACTGTTCCGAAAACACCAGAACAGAATGGAGTAGCGGAGAGGAAGAACAGGACTATTGTGGAAGCAGCACGTTCCATGCTGGCTGAGGCACAGCTCCCACGAAAATTCTGGGCAGAAGCAGTGTCAACAGCTGTATATCTGCAGAATCGAAGTCCTGTTAACGTTCTTCAAGGTACTACACCATTTGAGGTGTTTACTGGTACGAAACCCAGTGTCGATCACCTGAAAGTGTTTGGATGTGTTGCGTATGCACACATTCCTAAAGACGAAAGACAGAAGTTCGATTCAAAAACACAGAAATGCGTTTTTCTGGGGTACGGAATCGATGTCAAGGGTTATCGCCTCTACAATTTGAAAACTAATCGGGTGATTTACAGCAGAGACGTTCTGTTTAATGAAAACAAGTTCGGTCTTGAGAAGGAGGCTGAAATGTCTCAGGAATCAACACCTATATTTCTGGAATTCATTGACGACGATGAAGAAGTAGAGAACACGTTCGGTCTTGAGAAGGAGACTGGAATGTCTCAGAAATCAACACCTGTGTTTCGGGAATTCATTGATAATGACGTCGATGAAGAAGTGAATCGTGTTGATGATCATTTAATGAAAACAAGTTCGGTCTTGAGAAGGAGGCTGAAATGTCTCAGGAATCAACACCTATATTTCTGGAATTCATTGACGACGATGAAGAAGTAGAGAACACGTTCGGTCTTGAGAAGGAGACTGAAATGTCTCAGGAATCAACACCTGTATTTCGGGAATTCATGGATAATGACGTCGGTGAAGAAGTGAATCGTGTTGATGATCCTGATGATGAAGGTGTTGATGAACCAGATGAGGAGCTAGATGTCAGACGATCAGCGAGAGTTAAACGCCCACCAAATCGATATGGTGAGTTTTTAAACTTGACTCAAGATCTAGAAGAACCCAGTACAGTGAGACAGGCTATGGCAAGCTCACAGAAGTCTCAATGGTTAACGGCGATGAATAAAGAAATCGAATCGCTTCATGAAAACGAAGTCTGGGACTTAGTAGAACTGCCAGAAGGAAGAAAAGCTGTAGGAAGCAAATGGGTGTTTAAGATCAAAGTAAATGCTGAGGGAAAAATTGAGAGACATAAAGCTCGGTTAGTTGCTCAAGGATACTCACAGAAGTATGGATTGGACTATGATGAGACATTCTGTCCAGTTGTTAGACCTGAGTCAGTGCGCACAGTCATTGCTATGGCTGCAAAATACAATTTACGGTTGCATCAAATGGACGTGACGACAGCCTTTCTGAATGGAGTGTTGGAGGAAGAAGTATTCATGAAACAACCAGAAGGGTTTGTTGAACAAGGAAAGGAAAACCTTGTATGTAAATTGAAGAAAAGTTTATATGGACTAAAACAGTCTCCTCGATGCTGGAACACAGCACTTGACAGTCACCTAAAGGGTCTTGGGTTTAAGCAGTCCTCATGTGAACCATGTATGTATACAACTACAGAAGGAGAGATGGTTATCGTTGCAGTCTATGTCGACGATATCTTATTAGCTGCTAGGAACACTAGGATTCTTGCTAGTGTCAAGAAGGCTATTTCATCAAAATTTGACGCAAAAGATCTTGGTGAATTGAAGTCCTTTTTGGGTGTTATGTTTACTCAAAAGGAAGATGGTATCTGGCTAGGACAGCCAGGCTATACAAGCAAAGTTCTTGAGAGATTTGGAATGCTAGATTCTAAACCTGTATCGACTCCAACTGACCCAGACGTGAAGTTGAGAAAAGAAGAAGGTCATTCTTTTGATCAAGGACTTTACCAATCAGCGGTGGGTAGTCTCTTGTATCTGTCAACTTGGACCAGACCTGATATTACTTACGCTGTAGGTAATGTGGCAAAATTCTGTGCTCATCCATCAGAACAACACTGGAAGGCGGTAAAAAGAATTCTAAGATACCTAAAGGGTACTTCGAATTATGGAATTGTGTATCACAGCCGTGGATCTTCTGAATGTGTTGGCTATTGTGATGCGGATTGGGCAGGAGACATTGATGATCGAAAGTCCACATCTGGTTATGTGTTTCATATGGGTAGTGGACCTATAAGTTGGAGGAGTAAGAAACAATCATGTGTGGCATTGTCGACAGCAGAAGCTGAATATATGGCGCTAGCAAGTGCAGCACAGGAGGCTCTGTGGCTAAGACAACTTACATCTGATTTGGGATGTAAGCAAAGTGGTGCCACGGTTATATTTGAGGACAATCAGTCAGCTATCGCTATGGCTAATCATCCAAAGTTCCACGGAAGAGCAAAACATGTGGATATAAAATATCATTTTGTTAGGGAACAAGTGGAAAATAAGACTGTGACTCTCAAATATTGCAGATCGGAAGAAATGACAGCTGATATCCTTACTAAGGGACTGTCTCAGCAAAATTCCAGATACTTAGAGACATGATTGGTGTGAAACCAATGAATTAGCTTTATTTATTATTTTGAGAAGGAGTGTTGGACATGGACAAAGTACTGAATGTTGCGCATTGTTTTGCACACCACATATTTTATTGTGTACACGTTGTTATGCAGTCCTTTGTTGAGTGCTCCATGTTGATGGGACTCCATGTTGTTCTCTTAAAATTAAAACGTTGAACTAACCTTGATGGTTGCCATTGCTTGTTTCATTATCTTCCTTGTGAAGTTGGATTAGCAACTTATATATTGTGAAGTGGATTAGCAACATAATATTTTCAACATTATGTGGGCAGATAGCCTTATGTCGGCAGATAGCCTTATGTCGGCAGATAGCCTTGTGTTGGCAGATAGTCTTGTGTCGGCAGATAGCCCTGTGTTGGCAGATAGCCTTGTGTCGGCAGATAACCTTAAGTCGGCAGATAGCCTTATATATGTCGGCAGATAGCCTTGTGTTGGCAGGTAGCCTTATGTTGGCAGATAGCCTTATGTTGGTAGACAGCCTTGTGTTGGCAGATAGCCTTATGTCGGCAGATAGGCTTTTTGTCATCAGATAGCCTTATGTCATCAGATAGCCTTGTGTTGCAGGTAGCCTTGTGTCTGAAGGTAGTCTTGGGTAGGCAGGTAGCCTTGTGTCGGTAGATAGCTTGTGTGGGCAGATATCCTTGTGACGGCAGGTAGCCTTACGTCAGCAGGTAGCCTTGTGTTGGCAAGTAGCCTTATGTCGGCAGGTAGCCTTGTGTCGGCAGGTAGCCTTGTGTCGGCCTTATTCAACGAAAAAAAATAAGTAGACAAATGACTTAATCTCCCCCCCCCCCACCCTTTTCCCCCTGAAAATTGGATGCTGGGAAAATTTTGAGTAATATCCATAAATAGTAGTACATTATAGGGAGATATAGTTATATTACAGGAATATATAGTGTACATGAGCGGAAGATATAGTGTACATGAGAGGAAGATAAAGTGTACATTACAGGAAGATGTATTGTATACTAAAGGAATATATTAACTTTTTATAACTGTTTTTGAATGGAATCCTAACCAAAAAAATTAGTACTTCTTGAGAATCGTGTGAGCTAAATTAAAATTTTGTGAGAACCTTTCCAAGCGTGAAATAATTTTAAGGCTGTGAGAACCTTTCCATGCGTGAACTAGATTATAAACCTTGCTAGAACCTTCGCAAGCATGAACTATATTATAAAACTTGTGAGAATCTTCCCAAACGTGAACTAAATTATACAACTTTTGAGAATCTTCCCAGAGAAAACGTAAAAATAGGTTAGGGTTAGGGTTAGGGTGTAGAGAAAACGTAAAAATAGGTATATTAAAAGGAAACATTCATTAATAAAAAAAATATTCGAATTATTTTTAAATTCGAAGCCTTAAAATGTGTAAACATTCTGAATTGCATGGCTATAAAAATTAGGAAATACATCATTGGTAAAAAAATAACCTCCCTTGATATACAAGTTTGTTCATCATATTTAACATTCCCTTTTCCTCAATCAAATTTTCAGTTTGATCGCATTTTAGGTGTTACGAAAAAAAAAAATTGTTTCATTAATGAATTTTAATGAATTATGTATTGTACTAAACATTTGAGTACAGTAGAGCATCGGTTGTATTGTGGAGAGTTCAGCCTGGGTGATACAGGAGTGGGGGACCAACAGTACTAGCTAGCAAGCGCATCAAATTTTACACGGACCAAGAAAACCATGACTTTGACAATGGCACTAGAATAAATCAAGATATTAGAATGTCAGGGAGACCAAAGGTACACAGGTGAGAGGGGGGGGACCCACAGTACGATGGCTGACCAACTAGCACACGCAACAGGTAGCACACGGAGGAAGAAAGCCTAGAGAATGCGTAGGTAAGTGGCTAGTTGATGTCCATTTAGACGGAGGGAAGTGTTAGCTTAATTAGAGTACAAGAGATAGAAATTGATTAGGTACGGGAAAGGAATCTCTAGAGACGTCACGACTGACTCGTGGACTTTTAAAAGGGGATTGTTAGACGGGAAAAAGGAGAGCTAAGCTGGACACGGAAGAGGACAGTCGGGAGGGAGAACTCCGCCGGACAGGAGTAGACGATAGACGCGTGACGACAGTTACGAACAAGAGAGACAACCCGGGATAGTCAGAGCAGAGGTCCAAGATCTTGAGTGTGAACAGTAGAGCATATCATTAAAGTGAAAGGCTAACCATCCAAGTATTATTACCTGATTGCTGCAGTACGAGAGACAGAGTGAACGAGGTTACCATCGATATAAAGTAGTTGAGAACGAGGGTAGAACAGAAAGGAATAAAAGGTTCTATAAAGTATTTTGCTAAACATTTGAGTACAGTAGAGCATCGATTGCATTGTGCTAAAAAATTTAGTACAGTACAGCATCGAATGTATTGTGCTAAACATCTGAGTACAGTATGGAATCGATTGTACAAATTAACTAAATGACCACCTAGATACATGTTTGCTCCCCCTGAAGTACCCATGAATCAAATGACCCACCTAGATACATGTTGGCCTGCCAGGCAGGCATAGTGTACTGCGTCTCCAGATATTTGGGCATGAATGCCATCATGCCGCTGACGCACATGATATGCACACCATTGGAAACAGTGATACATGCATACACAGGGTTCTTCAACAGTCGCAGCATGGACTTGAAAAATCCTAGTAATAAAGTTTACAAAATCCTTTTTAAAAAATTACCTTTTCCAAAAATACACTTAATAAAAATAAATGTACCCCAATATTTCAAATTTTGTATAGTCATATATAGTCTATATATATAGACTTCCCAGGTTCTTCCTCATTTTCGTTTGGTAGCCATCTGCACCCTGACTTTCAGCCAAACTGCCCCAAAAATTATAATATCGTCACCAGTAACGAACACACACCGGATGTTAGGAACCTAAACCTAACACACACATTCAAAAGTCTACATAAGCTTACTTCTAAATAAACACTGCATTCAAAAGTCTACAACACCTTACTACTAAAGGTGTCAATGGTGTGCACGTTTACATTTTTTGCACACACAAAAAAGACATTACAGTAAATAGACATAGAAACTGACCTTTGGTCAGCAAGACAATTTTACCTTTCAGGTGTTCTAGAAGTTGGAATGAAGTATTCGAAGTGCCGCTCTGTAGCCCCGGTCTTAAAGTTATGTGCCTCGGAAAGAAGAACAGCGGGATTCCCACGACGAGACCAAGACTGCCGAATAGAAGGAAACCTAACCACCAGGCCCCCAGCCATCTGGGGTCACGGGGGCCCATCCTAGTAGCTGTTCATAAAGAAAAAAGCTCATTAATATATAAATGCATGGGTTATGTCAAACTGTCTAAACTTACGATACTATATTATGTCTAGGATATGCAAATTAAATAATAACTGTTAATACATATACATTATTAATACTACAAAAATATTGTTTTTTAAATCAAATGCCAATTTGTTTAAAATATATAAAATATAATTATCATATTAAATAAAACCCATCATATTTTAATCCAAATAACTTAAACAATTTAAATAATTTAAACACTTCAAATAGGTCCCATTCCATTTCCAATTCTCACCTTCAAGAGTTATGTAAATTTTACTAAACACACCTCCCAAGATAAAAGCCAGTGCTGGACCAAAGATTGAAAGGCCTATCATGATTCCTGCAAGTGAAGAGGTTGCGTATTATTTGAACCCAATGGCTTTAGGGTGGAAATGATTAATTTCTAATTTAGCGTGATAGTCAACTTAATTTTCTTTTAAAAATAGAAGAGCTGTTACACAAGTACATGAATGCATTAGATTTGAATCTATTCAATAGAAGCGTTGTTACACAAGAACATGGATGCCTTAGATTTGAATATATTCAATAGAAGAGATGGTACCCAAACACATGGATGACTTAGATTTGAATCTATTCAATAGAAGAGTAGTTACCCAAGTACATGGATGCCTTAGATTTGAATCAATTCAATAGAAGAGCTGTTACCAAAGTACATGGATGCCTTAGATTTGAAGCTATTCAACAGAAGAGATGTTACCCAAGTACATGGTTTATTTAAACACAAAATTATTCAATGGAAGAAGTTTACCCACATACATGGATGTCTAGGATATGAAACTATTCAATAGAAGATGTGTTACCCAAATACATGGATGTCTTAGATTTAGGTGTATTGTCATCAATGTACGTCCCAACAAAAGGTTGTCTCGGAGACTTAGCGACCCCCTGCAGTATCATCCCAACCGCCAAGATACAAATTGCAATGAACTTCCAGCTGTCAGAAACAAAGTCAGGTGTACCAACACGATTTGAAATCTCATCACAAGTTCCGTTCAGCTGCTTGACACCGGAACACATCTGTGCAAACAATTTGTCTTGAACTAAAAATAAACACAAATAAATCAAGGGATAGTTATTTATTTAAAAAACAAGAATTACATGAAATAACTCTTAATTTTTTTTTTACAAATTTCATAAAAATAAAATATTTGGCAAATTATTTCTAACTGTTAAAAAATACAAATGCAATTGAGATGAGTTATTTTTAGATTTTTTAAATTCTTAACATTTACATTTTCAACAACAATAAACCTGAAAACAAATTAGACAAAAAGAATAACAAAAATATCACAGTGGTAAAAAGTTGGAGGAAACTCACCAAGAACCTAACCCTTACCCTTACCCTAACCCTGACCAAGAACCTAACCCTAACCCTAACCCTCACCCTTACCCTAACCAAAAACAATAATAGCAAATAAAGGAGAAATCTATAAAAAAAATAATTGCAACTTGAAAAATAACACCAACAAGAAAAACAAAAGTCAAGCAAAGGCGTCATTAACTATAGGAGACCGAGATCTACAGACCGACACCAAGAACTATAGACGGACACCATGAACAACAGACCGACACCAAGAACAACAGACAGACACCAAGAACAGCCTACCGACACCAAAAACAAGACGACACCTAGAACAATTCGAAACCAAGAACATTAGACCGACACCAAGAGAAAGAAAACTCCAAGATCAGATAACTCTAATAAGAAGTTTAAATTATCTGTCTAAAAAGCAGGCAAAGTTTAAATTTTAGGCAAAGTCCGAAGTCCAAAATTCCTCCACAGCAGCAAATCTAATTTTTTTTTAAAATTTAATTTACATAATAGTTAATTTACAGTTTCCTGTCTATGCCATCACGTTACTTAATAATTAACCCATGGTTTCCTGTCCAACCCATCCACAATACTTAATAGTCAACCCATGGTTTCCTGTCCAACCCATCCACAATACTTAATAGTCAACCCATGGTTTCCTGTCCAACCCATCCACAATACTTAATAGTCAACCCATTGTTTCCTGCCCAATCCATCAACTTTACTTAATAGTTGACCCATGGTTTCCTGACCAACCCATCACGTTACTTAATAGTTAACCCATAGTTTTCTCTCCACTCCATCACGTTACTTAACAGTTGAACCATTTTTTAATGTCCACCCCATCACGTCACTTAATAGTTAACCCATGGTTTCCTGTCCAACCCATCCACAATACTTAATAGTCAACACATTTTTCCTGCCCAATCCATCACGTTACTTAAAAGTTAACCCATTGTTTCCTGTACACCTTAACAACGCTACTTAATAGTTAACTCATTGTTTCCTGTCCACCCCTCCACGTTGCTTTATAGTTAACCCATGGTTTCCTGTCCACCCCATTACGTTACTTAATAGTTAAACCATGTTTCCTGACCACCCCTTCACGTCATTTAATAGTTAACCCATGGTTTCTTTTCCAATCCATTACGTTACTTAATAGCTGACTCATTGTTTCCTGTCCGACCCATCAGGTTACTTAATAGTTAACCCATGGTTCCTGTCCACCCCATCACGTCACTTAATAGTTAACCCATTGTTTCCTGTACACCTTAACAACGTTACTTAATAGTTAACTCGTTGTTTCCTGTCCACCCGATCCACGTTGCTTTATAGTTAACCCATGTTTCCTGTCCACCCCATAACGTTACTTAATAGTTTACCCATGGTTTCCCGTTCACCATATCCACGTTTTTTAATAGTTAACTCATTTTTCCTGTCCACCCATCACGTTACTTAATAGTTAACCCATTGTTTCTTGTACACTTTAACAACATTGCTTAAGAGTTAACCCATTGTTTCTTGTACACTTTAACAACATTACTTAAAAGTTAACCCATTGTTTCCTGTCCGTCCCTCCACGTTGCTTTATAGTTAACCCATTGTTTCCTGTCCATCCCTCCACGTTGCTTTATAGTTAACCCATTGTTTCCTGTCCACCCCTCCACGTTACTTCATAGTTAACCCATTGTTTCCTGTCAACCCCTCCACGTTACTTTATAGTTAACCCATTGTTTCCTGTCCACCCCTCCACGTTACTTTATAGTAACCCATTGTTTCCTGTCCACCCCTCCACGTTACTTTATAGTTAACCCATTGTTTCCTGTCCACCCCTCCACGTTACTTTATAGTTAACCCATTGTTTCATGTACACATAAGCAACGTTCATCCTCATGTCCCTTAGTCCTTGGACCGTTGGGGCGCCACAGATGACATGTGAACCATCCTCCTCCATTCGTCTCTGTCTTCTTCATTGCGCACAGCATCGCCCAGTGTTAATCCTGTCCACTCTTTGATGTTATCCTCCCATCTTTTTCTTTGTCTTCCTCTTCTTTTCCCTCCTCTTGTGGAGCCCTGCAATATTTCTCTGGCAAGCCCTTGTTTCCTTGCTTCGTGGCCGTAACATTGTAGTTTGCGTTTTTTCACAGTCAACAGTAGGTCATCGTACTCCCCAATTGCCTGACGAACAAATTCTTTCACTGTATCATTGGAGATATGGTCCTTATAGCACAGCGGTTCTCAACCTGTGGGTCGCGACCCTTTCCCAGGGGTCGCCTAAGACCATCTGAAAACACATATCCTTACAGTTATGAAGTAGCAACGAAAATAATTTTGTGGCTGGGGGTCGCCGCGACACGAAAAACTGTATTAAAGGGTCGCGGCATTAGGTAGGTTGAGAACCACTGCTATAGCATATGCCAAAAATGCTTCTGAAGCATCTCATCTCCATCGCCTTTATTTTCATTTTAAGATCGGCTGTTAATGTCAAGGATTCGCAGGCATGCAGGAAAATGGAGAGGACTAATGAGCGCATCAGCCTGATTTTGGTGCTGGGGTCTATATTTTTGTTACTTTAATAGTGAATCCATGGTTTCCTGTACACCTTAACAACGTTACTTAATAGTGAATCCATGGTTTCCATCCACGTTACATATTTACCGGGTTAGAAACATGATGTTTATGCTAAGTGAAATAATGTTGACTTTTCAAGTAAGAGATTGATGCTGATGACAACTTTAACAATTATTTACAACTTTCGGTAACTCTGGTAAACATTAGATTCATCAAAGTCATTGTAGCACCCCAAAGGGCACATGTACTTATATAATGATAGTAAGGCCTAATACTCTCAGCAGTTACAAGGCAACACTGACATTTGTGTGATTATAAAGCAATGGAATGTTACTTTTAATTGACAACAATAGCTGACATAGTTTCTACCTTCAAATACATCATGCGGTACTGACCTAGCGAGACGTTGGGTCGAAGGTCACTGGAGCTAATTTCAATCCTGGACCCAAAGAATGCAATGGTACACAGAAGGCCTGATATCCCATACATGATGGTGGAGAACCCCAGGGCTCGAGGCACGTGAACTCTGCGCGTGTAGTAGCTTATGATCAGCGTCGTCACCAAAAACCCAAAGTCATTGCAGGACATGAGCACGCCGCTGACCGAACTGCTCATGTTGAAGTGTTTCTCCAGAGTTGTGATCTTAATGAAGATGTGTGGGTAAAAAAAAACAGGAGGTTAGGGTTGTGATCTACACGATGTGTGGGTCAAATATACAGTTTGGAGGTTAGGGTTAGGGTTGTGATCTTCACGATGTGGGGGTCAAATAAACAGTTGGGAGGTTAGGGTTGTTATCGTCACAATGTGGGGGTCAAATAAACCTTTGGGAGGCAGAGGTTAGGGTTATGATCTTCACGATGTGGGGGGCAAATATACAGTTGGGAGGTTAGGGTTATGATCTTAATGACGATGTGTGGGTCAAATATACATTTGGGAGGTTAGGGTTGTGATCTTCACGATTTAAGGATCAAATAAACAGTTGGGAGGTAGAGGTTAGGGTTGTGATCTTCACGATGTTTTGGTCAAATATACAGTTTGAAAGTAAGACACACAATTTGTTGGTCAAATATACAATTTGAAAGTAAGACACAATTAGTTGGTCAAATAAACAGTTTTAAAGTAAGACATAGAGTCTACAATTTCTTTGTCAAATATACAGATTTGAAAGTAAGACACACAATTAGTTGTTCAAATATCCAGATTTAAATAAAACACACAATATGTATATAAGGCACATTTTAATTAATACACAGTTTGTTAGTAGAACAATTTGTAAGTAGACACACGATAAAAGTTTGACACATCTGTAGATACAACACACTTATAAAGAAATGCATAATTTGTTCATAAGACACAAATAGTAAGTACAACACAATTTGTAATTGAGACACACATTTAAGTACACATCGTTTAAGATAGATCAATGATTTATACGTGAGACACTTATTTAAGGACCAATCGTATAGACTAATGATTTGTAAGACATATAGTTAGGCACAAATCATGTGGTGCGCACTGACTTCTATTGTGAGAAATTAATCTCTTCTTTTATGTTATGTTTCTCTCAAAACGTGCCTAACAAAGGACGATTCCATAGGGAAATACAATAACAAAAATATGACACCGAAAACAGTACCGAATACAAATAATAAGATACGTCAAACGAATAAGCCACGCCCATCTATAAACGTAGCGTGTGCTAGGGGTCAAGCAAAGTTCACGCACGGGGAAAAGTGTCATACATAACACATGTAAGATAGACTAATGATGTGCAAGACATATAGTTAGTCACAAATCGTGTAAGATAGATTATTTATTTGTAAGACATATAGCTAGTCACAAATCGTGTAAGATAGACTAATGATTTGTAAGACATTTAGTTAGTCACAAAAAGTGTAAGATAGATTATTTATTTGTAAGACATATAGCTAGTCACAAATCGTGTAAGATAGACTAATGATTTGTAAGACATATAGCTAGTCACAAATCACGTAAGATAGATTATTATTTGTAGGAGAATGTGCTAGGTTAGGGTTAGGGATAGGATTAGGGTTAACTTTACACAAACTACATCTTCAATTAATCACATTGTATGGTCTGTCATTTAGGATGAGAATGGGGCCAAGCACGGAGCCATTCTTTAACCATGTCTTCTATATCTTAGAGTTCTTTCAGTTGATCACACTAGGTAACTGTTATTTAAATTGTCAAGTTTTTAATTTTATTTAATCCCATACATTTGCTTTAATCCCATTCATATCTTCAATCCCATACATTTGCTGAAATCCCATAAATTTGCTTAACCCTATGTATTACCTTAAAGTACATACATTTTCTTAAATCCCATACATTTGCTTTAATCCCATACATTTTCTTAAATCCCATACATTTGCTTAAATCCCATATATTTTCTTAAATCCCATACATTTGCTTAAATCCCATATATTTTCGTTAAATCCCAAACATTTGCTTAAGACATGTACATTAGCTTAAGACACACGCAGGAGTTATTAATTTTTTACCGTTAGTTAGAATCCTTTTAAATATAAGTTGAACAACTAAGGTCTTACAATATGACCAGGACAGCGGCTTGTAGAGAGTCAATACAAACCTAGAATCAAACTAATGTTAAAAGTGCAAAAAAAAAAAATTATAATCTAATGAGAAAATTCAGGATTGTATGAATGTGACGGATAAAATGTGACGGATATGTGATGGATACAATGAGACGGATACTATGTGACGGATATGTGGCAGATAGAATGTGACGGTTATTTGACGGATACAATGTGACACATATAATGTGACGGATACAACGGACGGATACAGTGTGACGGATACATCTTCTAACTCTAAATATTGGACAACCCTCACCACCCCCCCCCTTTCATTGGTCAGACATGTCCCCCATCTCGGATTAAATATATTATTTCGACTGTGGGTAAGTCAAGATGCACGTATGAACAATTATCAGTAAGCAATATGTCCGTGTCTCTCAAAACAACCACTAGCTATAAGCTTAGTCAAGAACTGAACACAAATACTCAACGGTATTTACAATATTACAAATCACAGCTTAAAGCATTGATGTTGATGTGTATGTGTGTGTGTGTGTCTAAGTCATGTCTACAAGAATGTACTTTATAGGTAACTAGGTTGCTAATTTGAATATGGGTCACAATTCTCTTCTTGTCACGCTTCAAAACGACAGTTGGGTGGTTATATTTCCTGGCCACAGTATTTAAATTAACATGAAGGGGAATATCTCTGCTCACCTCTCTCTCCTTACCTCTCCTTACCTCTCCTTACCTCTCTCTCCATATCTCTCTCCTCACCTCTCTCCTGACCTATCTCTCCTCACCTCTCTCCTCACCTCTCTCCTGGCCTCTCTCTCCTCACCTCTCTCCTGACCTATCTCTCCTTATCTCTCTCCTCACCTCTCTCATGACCTCTCTCTACTTATCCCTCTTCTCACCTCTCTCCTGACCTCTCTCTCCTTATCTCTCTCCTGACCTCTCTCCTGACCTCTCTCCTGACCTCTCTCCTGACCTCTCTCCTTATCTCTCTCCTGACCTCTCTCCTGACCTCTCTCTCCTCACCTCTCTCCTGACCTCTCTCTCCTTATCTCTCTTCTCACCTCTCTCCTGACCTACTCTCATGCCCTCTCTCTACTTATCTCTCTGCCCCCCTCTCTCCTGACCTCTCTCTCCTTATCTCTCTCCTCCCCTCTCTCCTGACCTCTCTCCTCACCTCTCTCCTCACCTCTCTCCTTATCTCTCTCCTGACCTCTCTCCTGACCTCTCTCTCCTCACCTCTCTCCTGACCTCTCTCTCCTTATCTCTCTTCTCACCTCTCTCCTGACCTCTCTCTCCTTATCTCTCTCCTCATCTCTTTCCTGACCTCTCTCTCCTTATCTCCCTTCTCACCTCTCTCCTGACCTCTCTCTCCTTATCTCTCTTCTCACCTCTCTCCTGACCTCTCCCTCCTCACCTCTCTCCTCACCTCTCTCCTCACTTTTTCTTTCATTCCTCTTACGGCTTTCTTCCCCGCTTTTCCTCGCCCCCCTCTCTTCTTTCCTCTTCCTCTTTCCAATCTCATCATTTCCTTTCTCCCTCTTTCCTGTGATATTCACACCCTTCTCTTTCTCGGCTCAGACTTCTCTCTGTTTTATTATAAGTATCATTGAACTAACAAACTAATTGACACAAATATTTTAAATGATATTGTTGCATGATTTTCTGAACAAGGTTTTCGAAATGGGAATAGAAATGTGGATTAGAAATGTGGATTTGCAAAATTATGGACTAAAAGAAGAGATGAAATTTAGAGCACCATAAAATTGTTATGATTAACTAGAATGATTATATTTACACAAATTCTAGCTGGATTATTACAAGAATAACTACAATCCTTATATTTACACAAAGTCTAGAATGATTATTACAAGAATACAGTCTCAAATAAATATTGATAAACTCGCTAAGTCAAGAAGTTTTTGAATCAACTAGTCAATAAAAACAAATAATAATTACATCTGGGTGCAGTCTTCATTGGGAATGTAGATTTTAGAATTATTCCGAAGTTCTCTAATGAGACGAGAAGCGTGAAATGAAGTAATCTAGGATTCTTTAAAGATAGTTTTTTTTTTTATAATAATGGGTTTGTTAAAAGTGTCATGTGCATTATTGTGATTAATGATCATTTGTTTGCTTTTTATGTACAGTTGTAAATGCTGTTAGTTTAAGTGCAAATACGATGCATATCATTCACTAGTGTTCCCCATTAATGATTTAGATTGCGAGAATGAAAACACAAATTATAAATACATGGAAGGTAAATAATAGATTGCTAATAATTGGACAATAAACTAACAAATAGCTATTATTGAATAGATTATTTCTAGACATAAAGTGAAGGTGAAAGAAATGCTTGAATTACCTGTGAGTTCATGTAGATGTTGAGGGCAGATGTAACAATTCCTGTCATGCTGTAGGCAGCAGTAAAACAGCCAACATTCTTCCAGCGCTGTAAAATAAATTATTTTAAAATGTAATCTTAAAACTCATTAGTGAAACATTGTTAATTGAAAGAATTATGTAGGGGTTAAGCATTGATAATTGAGAACATCGTGTAGTGGTTAAACTTTGTTAATTGAGAACATGATGTAGTGGTTAAACTTTGTTAATTGAGAACATGATGTAGTGGTTAAACTTGGTTAATTGAGAACATCATGTAGTAGTTAAACATGGTTAACTGAAACCCTCATCTAGTAGTTAAACATGGTTAACTGAAACACTCATTGAAACGAAAGAATGAATTAATTTGCTTCTAGTTTGACAAAGACTGACGCTTACACTGGATGACCAACAAAATGTCATCTGCTACTGGCCATCTGTTTTGTGAATTATATTAAATCAAGTCTTTTGATTCTACCACTGATGTCAGATTTTGTGTAACACGTTAGACACGTTTTCTGATTCTAAAGATTTTGTTGTGTCCCTTAGAAAAGTTATCTGATTCTAAAGATTTTGTTGTGTAAGTCAGACAAGTTTTCTGATTCTAAAGATTTAGGTGTGTACGTCAGACAAGTTTTCTGATTCTAAAGATTTTGTTGTGTACGTCAGACAAGTTTTCTGATTCTAAAGATTTTGTTGTGTACGTCAGACAAGTTATCTGATTTTAAAGATTTTGTTGTATACGTCAGACAAGTTTTCTGATTCTAAAGATTTTGTTGTGTACGTCAGACAAGTTTTCTGATTCTAAAGATTTTGTTGTGTACGCTAGACAAGTTTTCTGATTCTACATCTGTTTTATGTTGCACGCCAGGCAAATATGCTAATTTTACAGATTCTGTGTGTAGCACGCCAGGCAAACCTGTCCATAAACATTATGATCAGTTGCTACTACTGCAAACCTGGTATTTAACATCTGTCGCTACTACTGGAAACCTAGCACATTGAGATCAGTTGCTATTACTGGGTACTTGGCACATTGAGCTCAGTTGCTATTACTGGGTACTTGGCACATTGAGCTCAGTTGCTATTACTGGAAACCTGGCATGTTGAGATCAGTTGCTATTACTGGGTACTTGGCACATTGAGGTCAGTTGCTATTACTGGAAACCTAGCACATTGAGATCAGTTGCTACTTCAAACTGTTTGACTAGCTAATGGTTGCTGACATCACGACAGTTCAAGGTGCTTAGATCTAGGAGTCAAATGTTTCACTTTCTCATAGTTACTGTCATCAGCTCAGTTACATAAGCGGAAATCACATAGTCCTAAAATAAAGGTTGTCACTTTCGTGTTCTGACCAGTTGATCACTTCTTCCAGTTTTGTTCTGACCATACATCACTGTTCCAGTTGTGTTCTGAACAGTTGATCGCTTTCAAAATGAGTTTTAAGACCAACAGCTTGATATAACCCTAACCATAACCCTAACCCTAAAAACAACTTGAGCTATAGGAAGATACAAATTTTTTTTTTACCATTTGGCAAAATCCTATCTTTCAAACTCATCTTGTTGGAATTTATGAAGTAACACTATTGAACAAGAACCTACTTTCAACTTAATAACATCATGACATCACTGACCCGGAGCCTAGTCGCAACCTAACTACATCATGACACCACTGACCAGGAACCTAGTTGCAACCTAACTACATCATGACATCACTGACCAGGAGCCTAGTCACAACCTAACTACATCATGACATCACTGACCAGGAGCCTAGTCGCAACCTAACTACATCATGATACCACTGATCAGGAGCCTTGTCGCACCCTAACTAAATCATGACATCACTGACCAGGAGCCTAGTCACAACCTAACTACATCATGACATCACTGACCAGGAGCCTAGTCGCAACCTAACTAAATCATGACATCACTAACCAGGAGCCTAGTCACAACCTAACTACATCATGACATCACTGACCAGGACCCCAGTCGCAACCTAACTACATCATGACATCACTGACCACGAGCCTAGTCGCAACCTAACTACATCATGACATCACTGACCAGGAGCCTAGTCGCAACCTAACTACATCATGACATCACTGACCAGGAGCCCAGTCGCAACCTAACTACATCATGACATCACTGACCAGGAGCCTTGTCGCAACCTAACTACATCATGACATCACTGACCAGGAGCCTAGTCGCAACCTAACTAAATCATGACATCACTAACCAGGAGCCTAGTCACAACCTAACTACATCATGACATCACTGACCAGGACCCTAGTCGCAACCTAACTACATCATGACATCACTGACCAGGAGCCTTGTCGCAACCTAACTACATCATGACATCACTGACCAGGAGCCTAGTCACAACCTAACTACATCATGACATCACTGACCAGGAGCCTAATCGCAACCTAACTACATCATGACATCACTGACCAGGAGCCTAGTCACAACCTAACTACATCATGACATCACTGACCAGGACCCCAGTCGCAACCTAACTACATCATGACATCACTGACCAGGAGCCTAGTCGCAACCTAACTACATCATGACACCACTGACCAGGAGCCCAGTCGCAACCTAACTACATCATGACATCACTGACCAGGAGCCTTGTCGCAACCTAACTACATCATGACATCACTGACCAGGAGCCTAGTCGCAACCTAACTACATCATGACACAACTGACCAGGAGCCTTGTCACAACCTAACTACATCATGACATCACTGACCAGGAGCCTGGTCGCAACCTAACTACGTCATGACATCACTGACCAGGAGCCTTGTCGCAACCTAACTACATCATGATATCACTGACCAGGACCCTAGTCGCAACCTAACTACATAATGAAACCATTCATTTACCGATTTTAATATGTTTATATACTACTACTAATAACTATTTCTTGAATGGCTGCAATGTTGTTCCCCTTGGTTTTTTTCCTTCGTATTTAAAAATAATTCAACTGTCATGGCTCAGGGTATCGAGGGATGTGAGAGGGTCTGGGTATCAAGAGATGTGGCTGTTTTAGGCTTTCGAGAGATATGAGTGAATCGGGGTATCGAGGGATGTGAGTGGGTCAGGGTATCGAGGGATGTGAGTGAGTCAGGGTATCGAAGGATGTGAGTGGGTCTGGGTATCTAGGGCTGTCAGTGGGTCTGAGTATCAATGGATGTGGGTGTTTTAGGCTTTTGAGATATATGAGTGGGTCAGGGTATAGATGGATGTAGGTGGGTCAGGTTATCGAGGTATGGGAGTGGGTCAGGGTATCAAGGCTTGTGATTGTTTTAGTTATCTAGAGATATGAGTGGATTAGGGTATCGAGGGATGTGAGTGAGTCAGGGAATCAAGGGATGTGAGTAGGTCAGGGTAGGGAGAGATATGAGTGGGTCAGGGTATCGAGATATGGGAATGGGTCAGGTTATCAAGGGATGTGAGTGTTTAAGGTTATCGAGGGATGTGATTGGGTCAGGGTATCAAGGGATGTGAGTAGGTCAGGGCATCGAGGGGTGTGTGTTTTAGGTTATCGAGGGATTGGAGTGGGTAGGGTTTTGAGGGATGTGAGAGGGTCAGGGTTTCGAGGGATGTGAGTGGGTCAGGGTATCGAGGGATATGAGTTGTTCAGGGTATCAAATTATGGGAGTGGGTAAGGGTATCGAGGTATGGGAGGTGGTCAGGGTATCGAGGGATGTGAGTGCACATTTATTGTGCATATACATAGGTGTGTTCATTCATTATGTATATACATAGGTATGCTCCCTTCATTGTGTATATACATAGTTATGCACCTTCATTGTGTATATACATAGGTATGCTCCCTTCATTGTGTGTATATATAGGTATGCACTTTCATTGTATATATACATAGGTATGCTCCCTTCAATGTATATATATATTGGTATGCACATTCATTGTGTATATACATAACCGATAAAATCGATTAGCTGTCAAGTGACCATATCGACTTACACAAAGTGAAACTGCGGCTATCTTCGTAGTCACATTGATTTTCCCTAATTTTTAACATCATAGTAACTGTCGTAAAGTAAAATAACCTTATTCGTTATCCTAAATCTTTGATGAACTAAAAAGTAGTTGCTTATCTCCTGGTCCTATCAAAAGTAATTATAATATAGATAACATTTATTTGATCAACAGTAACTATAAAACACACAATATTTAACTTATTTCTATAAAGTTTAAAAAAAAACCTGACATATAATACTAGAGAACATATTCTCTCACAAACATACATCATCTTTACCTGCAAACATACTGGTCTGCATGAACTTATACCACAATAGTTGTCTTCTTTTGGCCCAGTCTGAGTTGTAGAACATATTTCTGTCTTTTCTGTTAGATTAAGTCCCCTGTCCTGGTGGATCTCTAAAAACGCAAGTTTCAAAAAGTAATATTTAAATCTAAGATAGGGGTTCATCCATTAATTATGTCAACAAAATAGGGGGGAGGGGGGTTTGGTAATGTTTGACAATTGTTGACAAGGGGGAGGGGGTTAGATTAGTTGATGTCAACAATCATGTGTTCTCTATTAGAATTTGTATTAAAAAATTGACTGGTTATTACATTATTTACAAAAATTTAATGAGTGTAAATTAAAATAGTTGCATATGTTTTAATTATATACAATTTTAACTTGTTGATTAACAAGATAAAGAATGCAATACAAGTTTTTCCTACAATCTTTTGTTATTAAAATAGATCAGCACAAAGTAAAATGTGTATATATATATATATATATATATATATATATTTATATATATATATATAAATATATATATAATATATATATATTTATATATATTTATATTATAATTCATTGTTTTTTGTTGTTTTTTTCGGGTGGGGGGGGTATAGCTATTTTGACATAATTAATATGGGGAGGGGGGTCATTGAAAGTTTTACAGTTGTTGACAAGGTGGGGGGTGAGGGGGTCAAAAATTGCTTAAAAAATTGTTGACGTTATCAATGGACGCCCCCTAAGTAAAAGAAGGTAATAATAGTAAAGTTTCTAAAGTTAAACTTAGTTATTCTAAAATCTTCCAATAGTTGTTAGGCTTCTAAATTGAAACATTATTTTTTCTAAATGTTCCATCAAAAAGACTTAGATTTTTTGGAATGAGAATTTGTCTCTACAAAATAAATTAACAAGACACAAAAAAAAATACTCTTTATTATTATTATATATTTTTTTTCTAAACAAATAAATAAATAAAAGATCAACGTAGGATGCACACAACACAATTTTGGGTGCACATGTACAACTTTGGGTGCACATGTACAACTTTGGGTGCACATGTACAACTTTGGGTGCACATGTACAACTTTGGGTGCACATGTACAACTTTGGGTGCACATGTACAACTTTGGGTGCACATGTACAACTTTGGGTGCACATGTACAACTTTGGGTGCACATGTACAACTTTGGGTGCACATGTACAACTTTGGGTGCACATGTACAACTTTGGGTGCACATGTACAACTTTGGGTGCACATGTACAACTTTGGGTGCACATGTACAACTTTGGGTGCACATGTACAACTTTGGGTGCACATGTACAACTTTGGGTGCACATGTACAACTTTGGGTGCACATGTACAACTTTGGGTGCACATGTACAACTTTGGGTGCACATGTACAACTTTGGGTGCACATGTACAACTTTGGGTGCACATGTACAACTTTGGGTGCACATGTACAACTTTGGGTGCACATGTACAACTTTGGGTGCACATGTACAACTTTGGGTGCACATGTACAACTTTGGGTGCACATGTACAACTTTGGGTGCACATGTACAACTTTGGGTGCACATGTACAACTTTGGGTGCACATGTACAACTTTGGGTGCACATGTACAACTTTGGGTGCACATGTACAACTTTGGGTGCACATGTACAACTTTGGGTGCACATGTACAACTTTGGGTGCACATGTACAACTTTGGGTGCACATGTACAACTTTGGGTGCACATGTACAACTTTGGGTGCACATGTACAACTTTCGGTGCACATGTACAACTTTCGGTGCACATGTACAACTTTCGGTGCCCATATACAACTTTAGTTGCTCTTTAGGTGAACCTGCACAAATTTGGATGCACATGTACAACATTGGGTGGATAAGTATAATTTTGGGTGCACTTGCACAACTTTTTGTGTACATATCCCACTTTGATTGCACATGCTTAACTTTTGGTGGACATTTCCCACTTTGATTGCAAATGCACAACTTTTGGTGGACATGTCCCAATGTGGATGCACATGCACAACTTTTGGTGGACATGTCCCAATGTGGATGCACATGCACAACTTTTGGTGGACATGTCCCAATGTGGATGCACATGCACAACTTTTGGTGGACATGTCCCAATGTGGATGCACATGCACAACTTTTGGTGGACATGTCCCAATGTGGATGTACATGCACAACTTTTAGTGGACATGTCCCAATGTGGATGCACATGCACAACTTTTGGTGGAAATGTCCCAATGTGGATGCACATGCACAACTTTGCAACTACTGGTCTATAGATAAATAATATCATTTACATTATTAAAATTAATGTAAAAGTTGTTTTTTTTAAATACTTACCCTTTTCAGTTTGGACGTCGTTATCAAATCCTTTATTGACCAAACCATTGGTCATGCCATCATTCTCTTCAAATCCTTTATTGACCAATCCATTGGTCAAGCCATCATTCTCCATCTTTAACTCCCCTGATAGGGCGCATGAAAATTCCTTTTCTTCTTCTTTCATTTGAGAGCAGTCGTTTTAAAAAAAAAAGCTGAAGTCAGGTCCTCAAGTCAGCTCCTGAAGTCAGGCCCATTAGCTTTTAAATTTCTGTCAGTTTTCTCCTCAAGTCAAGTGCGTTGTCTTTTTGTGGGCAATCTGATCATGACTGCCAGTAAAGTACATGTAACACAGTGGGGCACATGGTAATTGCTTAATAGAAATAATAGGAAAGAACAACACACCTTCTCCTCGCCACCTGTAATTAATGCTCTAACAATGTTAACTGTCCCGGGACACAGAGACACTTGGTTAAAGAAACGAATTCCATTTTATCCCAAAATGCAAATTTGAATGGCGGGATTTTATCGTTCTCCCCGTTAGATCGTCTCGGGCATGAATTTCCAAGGTAACGGTGATTAATATTCTGACACAGTAGGGGCGTTACCTGGCGTCTTTTGATAAACAACCGTAAACATATAACCAACTATCTTCAAGATCTTGGCGTAATTATTTATTCAACATAGCTCAAATATCTTGAATTATCAATGAATTTAAAATCACTCACATATCTTAAGGTATTTAGGTATCTAACATCACCAACTGTTACAGTGAGATCACGTGATGTTGCTCTGTGTCTGGTTGTGTTGTGTGAGTGAGCGAGCGAGCGATGTTTTTTACGCCATTAACGGCTAGTCATTGTTGCGCACTGTGTTTTACATAGTATATAAATGATTAAAGAATACTGAACATTTAAGACGATTTTTTCAATTGTATACTTGATTCTAAACATGAGTCTTGTAGGGCCTAGGGGACAGCACTCTTTCATTGTTTCTTTGGCTATACAGAGGGGACCTACTCCCACGCGACGCTCTATTTTGTGGCTATACAGAGGGGACCAACTCCCAGGTGACGTTCTGTTGTGTGGCTACACAGAGTGGACCTACTCCTAGACGATGTTCTATTGTGTGGCTATACAGATTGGACCTACTCCTTCACGATGTTCTATTGTGTGGCTATACAGAGTGGACCTACTCCTAGACGATGTTCTATTGTGTGGCTATACCGAGTGGATCTACTCCTAGACGATGTTCTATTGTGTGGCTATACAGTGGGAACCTACTCCTAAGCGATGTTCTATTGTGTGGCTATACAGTGGGAACCTACTCCTAAGTAGGTCAGGAATCGATTGTTCCGTCAAGTACTTGGCCAACCAACAACTTAATGTTCAACAAAAAATGGCTAGATCAATCAACAACTTTTGGTATTAACTGGCATCAAGATATACATATATCTAAAAGTGAAATTCTGTTTGTTTGTTCCACAAAGGCTTTTACATGGATTGATGGATCTTGACCAAACTTGGCACATATATCCAAAATAATCCAGAAAGAACTCTTAATGTGTTATGAACTTTTTATAACATTCCGTTTGAGGCTAAGGGCCCAAAATGTCGGTTTTTTTTCTATATAAGATATATAAAAATAATTCGAAACAAATACTCCTATATGAATGGATGGATCTTGACCAAAATTATTGCACATGCACTTTATTATTCATACTATAAAACCAAAGGTTATTGACCTCATAATTTCCATACCTCTGAGGGTGGGGGCCCCGTTTAATTTTTTCTTATATAAGCAATATAAATATTAATAAGCTTAGTACTCCTACATGAATGGATGGATCTTGACCAAACTTGGTACACACATATTTCATTATCCATATTCAAATACCAATGGGTACTAAATTCATAATATCCATTCTTCTGGGCCTGGGGCCCCATTTTATTTTTCCTTGTATAAGTAATGTTAATATCAATAGGGTTAGACAACAGTTACGTTTCTATGTGACTTTATGGATGTAAGTCCAGCTTTGTTCAGTACGCTTCTTCGTCCGTATTGAAATATCTGTGGATTTAAAACTAATAATATCCAATCTAGAATTTTCCAGAAAGTTCGATAATTTAAAAAGCTATATGTATGGCATTATTAAATAGATTTTAATGGGACAAATTTTAAATTTAAATTTTATAATTTATCTGGATTATTTTTATAGACCCCCTCCCCCCTTCCAATCTCAGACATAACTAAAAAGGTATTTCATTAAAAGGGCCCCCACCGGGGCCCCTATTTTAATGTAAATGTACCATATTTATAGTAGTGCAAATCAGTGTATAATGTTTCGTATTTCCAGGTTTCATGGAGCATATTAAATTAAATCTAGAAGCTTCCAGAAGGTTCTCTATTGTTCTAAATGGGTTATACAACGTCATCTATAAGCGTATTCCAACAAAAATCGCACTGAGCATGATCCCATAGAGAAATAAGATTCTAATGGGGAGCATGATCCCATAGAGAAATAAGATTCTAATGGGCAGCATGATCCCATAGAGAAATAAGATTCTAATGGGGAGCATGATCCCATAGAGAAATAAGATTCTAATGGGGAGCATGATCCCATAGAGAAATAAGATTCTAATGGGGAGCATGATCCCATAGAGAAATAAGATTCTAATGGGGAGCATGATCCCATAGAGAAATAAGATTCTAATGGGGAGCATGATCCCATAGAGAAATAAGATTCTAATGGGCAGCATGATCCCATAGAGAAATAAGATTCTAATGGGGAGCATGATCCCATAGAGAAATAAGATTCTAATGGGGAGCATGATCCCATAGAGAAATAAGATTCTAATGGGGAGCATGATCCCATAGAGAAATAAGATTCTAATGGGGAGCAAGATCCATTAGTATACTGGAACCCATCGGTAACGCGATCCCATGGGGTAACGGGATCAAACCGGGATAGGGATCCTATCGGGAAACGGGACAAAATTGGAAAAGAAGGTCCCTTTTGTTATAAGTTAACTGCCTGGCTTTTGTTATAAGTTAACTACCTGGCTTTTGTTATAAGTAAACTGCCTGGCTTTTGTTATAAGTTAACTGCCTGGCTTTGCTTTTGTTTCCGTGGAAAAGGCATTAAACTTTTAAAATACTTACTCTGATTAATATTGTCTCGAATGAATTTATGTGTATGTGTGTGTGTGTGAACAGAAAATGTTTTATCACCTCTAGCGCCATCTTGCGGAATGTGTGTGTGTGTGTGTGTCAACAGAAAATGTTTTATCACCTCTTGCGTCTTTGTGAAAACGCCGTTATGTCATGTAGTTAACCCTAACCCTAACCCTTACCCTAACCCTAACCCTAACCCTAAACGCCGTTATGTCATGTAGTTAACCCTAACCCTTACCCTTACCCTAAACGCCATTATGACATGAATTGACGTTGAAATAGTGGCACATTTCCCTCTCCCCTCCCAACTACACAATGTGTTACCCTAGATTTCACAATAGTGCATATGTTTTCCAACTGTAAGCTTTGTTAAAGATTATTTAAATGTTTGTACTCTGCTCTGTACTTAACAAGATTTTTTTGACACCAATATTTGAGGTAAAAAATATAGTACAAACTTATTTTGTTAGATAAAGTCTTTGACTGACGCAGTCACATTCAGTTGGCGCGTAAGCTTCATTTGTACCTATAATAATAAATGTCACGCTTGCCTACAAGCAACCATACAAATATTTACCTCCTTTCATTGTCAACATCTCGTCAAATACATTCTTGACATTGTAAAAAATGGGTTAAAAATATAGCTATGCATCCAGAGTTATTTTGTTAGCATAGACCAAACTTGTTGACTGTAGAACTAAAAAAGAAATGGAAGGGGGAAAATGACCATGGACAAGAGACAAGGGAGAGAGATCCGTAAATGACATCGTCATGTTTTGAGAATGTCAAGAGTTATTTGTTTTAGCCATTTCTGCCATTTGGCAATTGCAGGGGAGGTAAGGTAAACAACAAAATGGGACTGAGGTACGAGTTGCGTAGAGAGTATCTATGAGACAATGTCACTGACCGAATATTCAAATCACACTTGGACATTAGAGAATAGTTGCTACTTACTGACCATGTATTAAATTCAGATACTTACAAATTATTACTTTTATTTTTACAAGTTCCACATTAATTCCCATGTTTTTAACCAAAAAATAAATAAATATAAATAAATAAAATAAATACAAATACAATTTTGTATTTGCTTTGTTAGGGTTAGGATTAGCTTTCATCTTTCTTTTTATGAACAAGTGATTGGAAAAATAATCAGCATCAATTAATGACAAACATTATTTTTTTAGATACGGCTTACGGATAGGGTTAGGGTTAGCTTTTATCTTTCTTTCATGAACAAGCGATTGGAAAAATAATCAGCATCAATTATTGACAAATATTATTATTGTTTAGATACCTATGTGTATGGCAGTAAATCTGTATTTAAAAGGCGCACAAAATAAAATTCCCATAAGTTAGCACTAATTGATATTCGTATAACGTGCGCTATTTGAATGCATGATTTTTCAATTAATTTGAGGAGATGGGAAGTGCACGCATTGCCACCGCCATTGTTTGTGGGCGTGTCTGTAGGCTGTCAATCAAAATAGAAAACTAACAAGATAAAATCATAATAAATCTTTTTTTTACGAATTATTAGCATAGAAAATGAAAATAAACATTGTTTTGATTTTTTTGGAAATGTTTATTCCAACTTGTATTAACATCAATGAAAAAGCTTTCAATTTTCTAGACATCAAAATTACCACAACAATATCAACATACTATTTAAGTCCACTATACATACAGGAAGGGACAATCACAAGTTTCAGCTATACTCTACATGGTGAAATTATTCATCCTTTCTTTAGTATATCTTCGAATAAGATATTGTTATGTACCATAATAAGGTTTATCATACTTTCTGTTTTAAAGTGGCTCTTTAACACAGTATATGACAAAGGGAGAATACTATTGATTAAATATACTTTAACAAATAACAAAACAACAATAACAATAACGATATCAGAATTAATGCTAAGTACAAGCAACTATTTCCAAACTCTAAACTTTACCCTAACCCTAGCACAATTAATGCTAATTACAAGCAATTATTTCCTAACTCTAACCTTTACCCTAACCCTAGCACAATTAATGCTAATTACAAGCAAGTATTTCCTAACTCTAACCTTTCCCTAACCCGCGCACATCATGTTATAAAAAGATGTGTAGAGATTGAACGTACATACTATGCCGTAAATTAATGTGTAGAGATTTAACACTTTTCATTTCATTAATTGATGTATAGAGATTATACACTAATACTATTTTATAAATGTAAACAAATAAACACATGTACTTTCAATTAGTGTAACCCATGTGTCTAAGAAGGGTTATTTTGGAGGAGGGCTCCGGTCCTGACTTATCACAAACTATATTGATTTAGTAGTGGTCAGTACAGGACCGCTCCTCTCTGTGATTTATGTTGTTGGTTTCTAGGTGTTGGGACAGACAAAAGCACAACGTAGACTTGAATTAACTCCAAATAACACACCTTATAGGTGTAAAGATGATGAAATAGTAAGAGTTAATTTCAAGATACAAATCTCTTCTTTTGGTACTTTCAATGAAATATCAGGATAAGGTATGCTCAACTTGAATTCATAGACATGAAACTTACAATGAGCAAACCTTGTCCTTATATTTCATTTACACAACATAAAGTCAGTCCATCAATGATTATATTTCAATGATTATATTTCAATGATTATATTTGGTACTTTCGACTATCTTTACGTATCTGTAAGGTCATGACTGTTTCTAAACTGGGTTAGACTGTAACGTCTCACCAATTCCTCTCATTGGTCCAACCAGTCAACTATCGTCTCAACTGTCCTCTCATTGGTCCAACGAGTCAACTATCGTCTCAACTGTCCTCTCATTGGTCCAACCAGTCAACTATCGTCTCAACTGTCCTCTCATTGGTCCAACCAGTCAACTATCGTCTCAACTGTCCTCTCATTGGTCCAACGAGTCAACTATCGTCTCAACTGTCCTCTCATTGGTCCAACCAGTCAACTATCGTCTCAACTGTCCTCTCATTGGTCCAACGAATCATCTATCGTCTCAACTGTCCTCTCATTGGTCCTACCAGTCAACTATCGTCTCAACTGTCCTCTCATTGGTCCAACGAATCAACTATCGTCCTAACTGTCCTCTCTCAACTGTTTTCTCTTCACCCCTATGACATGGAGAGTTTCTTCTAATATACGACTCTCTACATCCATAGGTGTCCAAGGAATGCTATCTATTAACAAATCCCCCCCTCCCATATCATTCCGATCAATTAGAATTTTCAATAAGGCCAGAAACATAATATTACGGAAATAAAACAATCCCATCTATTTCAAAGCTGCCAGAATCTATTAACCTTAGCCTCATCACGTTAGCAATGACCTCCTGACAAAAACAGCGATCTCCGGGCGCCCTAAAAGTTACCTGAACAACAATGGAGCTCTGCTCTGTACCTCCGCCCCAGCCATTGGTGACACACTGTGACACATTCATCCTTTGTGTATGTACAAAACGTGACACTGATCTCAAACTATACGGGTGTAAAACACATACCCTAAAATTAGTTTGTCGAATTATTAAATAAAAATAAGACGGACTGGAACACATTCATTTGAATTCAAAATAATAATACACTACTAAATTTGAATTCACTCCAACCTGATGGATAATCCGTGTTAGGGTTATTCAATCTAAGCTGATTGTTAATCCATGTTACTTTAAGACAATATCAGATGATGTAATTTTATAGCAATGTAAACAAATTCATGACACATACGAAACAATAGAACGAGGTGTCCTTTAATGATAAACAACATTTACTAGCTTGGTCTTTTTCAAAAAGGCAATAAATATATGTTTTAAAGTAATGATGTTTAGAAAAATTTTCTGGGAATTCTCAGAAACATAAATATTTATACCCATTTAACCGTTGTTTCATCATCAACTATGTAACTGTTTGCACTAAATAAAGTCGAATCTGAGCCACATTCACTTCCACCAGAACTTAACATGGGACTTCTCAGTTCAGGGAAAGCTATGTTCTCCTCATGGGGGAAGACCACATTTGTAGTGTAAACTCCGTTCAAGCCTTGCTGAAGTGGTGGGATTTGATTACTTCTGGTGAGGTCATAGGTCGTTCGTCTAAGCCAATCACTTCCTGACGATAGGTTTGATTGGGAGCTAGCGCATGAATCACGGTGTCCGTCCGAATCATTACCATTTGTTTTGATAACATCTGGCGGCACTTGTTGACGGTGTGTCCGGTGTCCGTCCCCATCATTACCAGTTGTGTCAATAACATCTGGAGACACGTGTTGACCGTGTGTCTTACTAATTCCGTCAGTTTGAAACAAGCCTCTCTCATGAATACTGGTAGACATTTCCAAACACAGTGAACTTTCGGAATGATCTTTTAACAAACTTTTTTTTTGCAAGGTCCTCCTTGGCTTTGGTTTAGGCAATTGATTTTGAGATATGCCACTCAGGGTGGAAGATATGCTAGGAGTAGACATGCTAGGAATACACATGCTAAGATTAGACACGCTAAGAGTAGACATGCTTAGAGTAAAGACACTAGACGTAGACATGCTGGGAGTAGACGTGCTAGGAGTAGACACACTAGACATAGACATAATGGGAGTAGACATACTCAGTTGATTTGTTGGTAGAAGCTGTCCAAGTGATTTGGACCTTGGCAATATCTGTGGTTGGTTATTATGTTGAAAGGCATGAATCTGTTTTGCATAGCCACGAGGTGGTAGAGGGGGTGGTCCAGATGGCGGTTGGGGTAGGGGTTGGCTGAACATGTGTGGAGTCTCTGGTTGGCTGAATATGTGGGGAGTCTCTGGTTGGCTGAACATGTGTGGAGTCTCTGGTTGGGTGAACATGTGGGGAGTCTTTTGTTGGCGGAACATGTGTGGAGTCTCCGGAACCTTTGGAGGAGGTCGAGTTGGCCGTTGGGGTGTTGTTGGTTTTTCTAGAATTCTTTTTGATCTCGAATCATCTGTGGTTGTGAAATATATTTTAGAATTCAAAATGTTAAATACATTTCATTTCTTTTAATTTTATTATCATAGTCTTGTTAGTCTCACAGCTTGTTTTGATGAAAAGATATCAACTTCTAGTTTTATTAGTTGTCATCAAATCATTTCGGTTATCAAGGGTAGTGCATGTGTGTACAACAAAGTCCATAATGAGGCCAAAACAAGCATATTTAAAGCAAAAAGCCATAAATAAATATATATTTTAAAATGAATGTGTTAATTATCGTAAGCAAAATATGCATCTTAGTTGTAATAATCTATGATAATTTCCTAAATTTGAAGAGCAGAAATTTTGCAATGATAAAAAAAAAAAAAAAATGTAAAAAGTAATAAAAAAGTAAATTTAAAATTTTAGAATTATTAAGAATTGGATTGCGTCATTAACCTAGAAACCGAAAAAAAAACACTTCAATGATAATTTACTAAATATGAAGAACAGAAAATTTGCAATGATAAAAAAAAAAAAAAATGTAAAAAGTAATAAAAAAGTAAATTTAAAATTTTAGAATTATTAAGAATTGGATTGCGTCATTAACCTAGAAACCGAAAAAAAAACACTTCTTAAAGAGAGAATCCTAAACACTTCATTAACAGAGAATCCTAAACACTTCATAAGGAGAGAATCCTAAACACTTCAGAAAGAAAGAATCCAGCACACTTCAGAAAGAAAGAATCCAACACACTTCATAAAGAGTGAATCCAGCACACTTCATAAAGAGAGAATCCTAAGCACTTCAGAAAGAAAGAATCCAGCACACTTCATAAAGAGTGAATCCAGCACACTTCATAAAGAGAGAATCCTAAGCACTTCAGAAAGAGAGAATCCTAAGCACTTCATAAAGAGTGAATCCAGCACACTTCATAAAGAGTGAACCCAGCACACTTCATAAAGAGAGAATCCTACACACTTCATAAAGAGAGAGCCTACACACTTCATAAAGAGAGAATCCTAAGCACTTCAGAAAGAAAGAATCCAGCACACTTCATAAAGAGAGAATCCTACACACTTCATAAAGAGTGAATCCAGCACACTTCATAAAGAGAGAATCCCAAGCACTTCAGAAAGAAAGAATCCAGCACACTTCATAAAGAGTGAATCCAGCACACTTCATAAAGAGAGAATCCTAAGCACTTCAGAAAGAAAGAATCCAGCGCACTTCATAAAGAGAGAATCCTAATTCTAGAACCACTTTGACATTGAATGGCTGCCTTAAAAATAACACTATTTTTTATTTAAATCAAATCTTGTGTCACTTTGTCTCCATGAAAGTAAACATATGACATGCCATTTTAGGAACTGTGACATGCCATTTTACTAACTGAGAAATGCCATTAAACTAACTGAGACATGCCATTATACTAACTTCGACATGCCATTATACTAACTGCGACATGCCATTATGCTAATTGTGAAATAACATTATACAAACTGCGACATGTTATTATACTAACTGTTACATGCCATTATGCTAATTGTGACATGGCATAATGCTAATTGTGAAATGCCATTATACTAACTGTGACATGCCATTATGCTAATTGTGAAATGCTATTATATTAACTATTACATGCCATTATACTAACTGTTACATGCCATTATGCTAATTGTGACATGTCATTACACTAAGTGTGACATGGCATTCTACTACCAGTGACATGCCATTACACTAACTGTGATATGTCATTATGCTAACTGTGCCATGCCATTATCCTATTACACCCGCAATATACTGACCATCATAGCCTTCAAAACTGCACCCACAACGCATTTTTTAAAACTCCGCTATCCTGACTGATTCCCACCTCTGACCGTAAAACGATGCTACTGCGTGTCGTCCATGGCTTGAAATTAAATAGTTTTAAATATACATTTGTTTTGTTTTATTATTTTAATGTATGTCAATTATTTTTTAAAGTTTTTTTAATTATGTTTGTTAATTGGTATGTACAGCGTGGTGAGCCAAGCTCTAGGCTGGGGTACCACGCTATATAAAACCACTTATAATAATAATATACTTAATAACTTTCTCCAATCTGCCGAATGACATCTTTTAACCCCATAATAAAGTGCAGATGTATGAGGCTAATAATTAAAAAAATAATTCTTTTAATTAGCCATAATTTTCCTACTTAACACTCTAGAATTTTTTCTTAGTGTTTTCTAACAATATAAGCTGTAGATACTCAGATTTCCAAAACAATTTTAAGGAAGTTTGAAAAAAAAATGTTTGGCATAGATGTAATTCTGTTTTCTTTATATGACATATTTCTTTTTCTTTATATGATATAATTCTGTTTATAGGACAATTATTTTTCTTTACATGACATAATTATGTTGTTTATATTACATAATTCAGTTTGTTTATATGATATAATTCTGTTTGTTTATATAAAATAATTCTGTTTTTTATATGACATAATTCTGTTTGTTTATGTGACATAATTCTGTTGATATGACATAATTCTTTTTTTGTTTATATGACGTAATTCTTTTTGTTTATATGACATAAGTCTGTTTGTTTATATGACATAATTCTGTTTTTATATGACATAATTCTGTTTTTATATGACATAATTCTGTCTAGTTTATAAGACATATTTCTGTTTGTTTATATGACACATACTGAGTGTTTGAAATGTTTTTGTCTCTTGATATTTTAGAAAGATATTTTAAGCTCTCGACATTTCGTAAGCTGTCTACTTACGTAGTAAAGGTTTATAACTTAGGTTTGTTTACTCCCAGATGGTACAGCACATCTTTATCTTTAATTTTTTAATAAACTGAGTTGAAAGCCTTTGAATCCATTGGACAGAGTTGCTTTAAACTGCAGGATGTCCCTGCTTTCAACAAATGAAGGCTCAAATACACGTTTAAAAAAAAGAACTGTAAGCTAACAAGAAGTTTGCATTTTTTAAAAAACACACTCTGAATGCTAGAATATCACCTTTAGTATTGTGTTCAGCACTATTGGACATCATATGCAATATTTTGCTCAAATTTCCAGAATAATCTTTTTCTTGCAGATACGTAGTAGTTATGGTCTGTAGATGCCTGAATGGAAGATACATTTGTTGAAATTACAGCACAAGGACCAGTATGATTCAATATTGTATTGTCAATATCTCTGACACATTAGTTTCGTTCTTTAAGTAAAATCGTTTAAATTAGAAAATACATTTTAAAATATTCAAAACTATAGACTTGCAGTACCCACGACTCTGGAGTCTCATGCCAAGTGAGGGAATAAGTGGTTGCTAGCCCCGATTCTGGAGTCATATATCATGTAGCTCTTAAAACGAATAAGTGGATGTACTCACAACTCTGAAGTCCTAGGCCATGTGGTTCTTTGAGGGAATAAGTGGATGTACCTACCACACCGGTGTCTAATGCCATGCGGCTCATTGAGGGAATAAGTGGTTGGTACCTACCACTGCGGAGTCCAATGCGATGTGTTTCATTGAAGGAATAAGAGGTTGGTACCTACCACTCCGGAGTCCAATGCAATGAGGCTCATTGAGGGAATAAGTGGTCGGTACCTACCACACCGGTGTCCAATGCCATGCAGCTCATTAAGGTCATAAATGGTTGGTACCTAAATGCCATGTGGCTCATTGAGGGAATAAGTACCTACCACTCCGGAGTCCAATGCCGTGCGGCTCATTGATGGAATAAGTGGTTGGTACCTACCACTGCGGCGTCAAATGCCATGCGTCTATTAGAGGGAACAAGTGTTTTGTACCTACAACTCCGGAGTCCAATGCAATGTGTCTCATTGAAGGAATAAGTGGTTGGTACCTACCACTCCAGAGTGCAATGCCATGCGGCTCATTGAAGGAATAAGTACCTACCACCCCGGAGTCCAATCCCATGCGGCTCATTGAGGGAATAAGTGGTGGCTACCTACCACTCCGGAGTCCAATGCCATGCGCTCATTGAGGGAATAAGTGGTTGGTACCTACCACTCCGGAATAAAATGCCATGCGGCTATTAGAGGGAATAAGTGGTTGGTACCTACCACTCCGGAGTCCAATGCCATGCGGCTATTAGAGGGAATAAGTGGTTGGTACCTACCACTCCGAAGTCCAATGCCATGCGGCTCATTGAGGGAATAAGTACCTACCACTCCGGAGTCGAATGTCATGCGGCTCATTGAGGGAATAAGTGGTTGGTACCTATCACTCCGGAGTCCAATGCCATGCGGCTATTAGAGGGAAGAAGTGGTTGGTACCTACCACTCCGGAGTCCAATGCCATGCGGCTATTAGAGGGAATAAGTGGTTGGTACCTACCACTCCGGAGTCCAATGCCATGCGGCTATTAGAGGGAATAGATGCTGCTCTTTTATTTTACTAATTTTTAATGACATTTAAAAAAACAAAAAAACCAACAATAATTTTTTTTAAAAAGTGCACTGTTCTACAAAGCCCACAACATTTCTTAGAAGATTTATGTTTAAACAACACTAAAAAAGGTTTGCCGACGCCATGTCTCAGCAGTTACTTACTTTCTCAGGGTCTTTGAGACATCATTCAAATTGGTTTGTATACGTGCGCAATGAACGGCTGTGTCGTTCAGATTCTGAGAAAACAACAAAAGTAGAATTAAATAATATAAGGCCTATTTATACATTTAAACAAATATATATACAAATACTTCTGCTTAAAGATTTAACTGTTTAAAATTAGTTTGGATTTGATAGCATTATTTTTATACAATTTTCGTTCAATCGTTATAGATCCATACTTTCAATACAATGTCAGTCAAAGAATCCACTATTTTTCTGGATATTCAGTTATTGCTATGAAATCCAAAACTAAGAAATTACAAAGCATTATTCAAGATAATTTGATTTTTATAGGGATTACTCAATTGTTTTGAAAGTTTAAAAAGACTTACTTGTTTTATCTCAACTAGGATGGGATCTTTACCTGCCAGTCCCTGGGGTAAATAAAAGAAATCTTTGAGCTCACTTTTTTTTATTATGGGAAAACCTATGCTAACCTATTGTCTTTTGGGCATTTGGATAGGGTTTGGGTTAGGGTGATAGTCGTAGGGTTATATTGCTGGTTTAGGGTTAACCTAACCTAGCCTAACCCTAAAACCTGTGCAAACCTATTTTCTTTCGGGCATTTTCTGTAAGGTTAAGGGTGTTAGGGTTGGGTGTAAAGGTTAGGGTGTTAGGTGATAGGATTATTTTGGTTTATGATTAGTGTTATGGTGTTAGGGTTAGGGTGTTTGTGATAGGTTGTTAGGGATAGGGTGTTTAGGGATAAGGTGTTAGGGATAGGGTGTTAGAGATAGGGTGTTAAGGATAGGGTGTTAGGGATATGGTGTTAGGGATAGGTTTAGTGTTATGGTTAGGGTGATAGTGGTAGGGTTAGTTTGCTGATCTATTGTATTTCAGGCATTGTGTGTTGCCCTTGGTAGCGATGTGCAATTTAACATTTCAGGAAATAAAACTTTAATTTGCATTGAAGCAAACTCCAAATTTAAAAGAGAAAAAGAGTATAAGAGTCATCATTTAGACATGAGTACAAGAGTCATCTTTTAGACATGACTTTAAGAGTCATCATGAAGACATGAGATATTAATTTTTTGTGATGTTTAAATCAAAAGCTGACATTATTTTTACATCTTACCTTCAATGTATGATCTATCTGACTAATGACCTAGATTATTTACCTATCTGGCTGAGGACTCAGATTTATGACCTATCTGGCTGAGGACTCAGATTTATGACCTATCTGGCTGAGGACTCAGATTTATGACCTATCTGGCTGAGGACTCAGATTTATGACCTATCTGGCTGAAAACTTAGATTTTTACAGCACACATAAAAAGGTTACATCCATCAAGATTTGTTTTTGTGAGGTTAGGGTTAGGTTAGGGTTAGGGTTACAGGCATTAAGATTTTTTTTGGTAAGGTTGGAGAGTAAACTGCTCTGTTAGTCAGGAGGTTAGGGTCAGGGTTAGGGTTACTGGCATAAAGATTTGTTTTTTAAGGTTGGAGAGTATACTGCTCTGTTAGTCAGGAGGTTAGGGTTAGGGTTAAAGTTAGTGTTACTGGCATAAAGATTTGTTTTTGTACGGTTGGAGAGTAAACTGCTCTGTTGGTCAGGAGGTTAGGGTTAGGGTTAGTGTTACTGGCATAAAGATTTGTTTTTGTAAGGTTGGAGAGTAAACTGCTCTGTTGCTCAGGAAGTTAGTGCTAGGGTTACTGACATAAAGATTTGTTTTTGTAAGGTTGGAGAGTAAACTGCTCTGTTGGTCAGGAGCTTGATGATGAAGAACCATAGAAAATAAACTTGATAAAGATGTGACCTTCATGACCTTTAGCTTAATCAGTTTCCCTCGACCCTCGTAATAACAAGAAGAAATACAAAATATTTTATAGAGCTGTCCTGTTAAAAAACTCACTTTATCAAGTTAAAAGTATTACTAAACATTTACAGTGCTTTCCTTTTAAATTACTAATTTTATCTAGTGTTTAGAAAGCAGTTTTTAACTTAAACCATTTAACATATCAATAAAAATAGATACGTTGTTACAACATGGAACAAAACAGATGGGCGCACATTGTTAAAATTGTTAATAGCCTGCGATGTTAAATAATGTAAATAGCCAACGATGTTAAATATTGTAAATAGCCTACGATGTTAAGTAATGTAAATAGCATTTGATGTTTAAAAAAACATCAGCATTAACTTTCTACTATGGTTTGGTGGTCATAGTCAGATGTTGATAAATAGCTGTACAACTTTTCTATGGTTTGGTGGTCATAGTCATATTGTGATCAATAGATGTACACATTTTCTATGGTGTTGTGCATGGTCATAGTTATATGTTGATAAATTGCCGTGCAACTTTTCTATGGTGTGGTGTTAATAGCCATATGTTGATAACTTATGGTTATGGTGTGGTGGTCATAGTTATAGGTTGATAAATAGATGTATAACGTTTCTATGATTTGGTATAAAAAATTCTATAAATAGAACTCACTAGACTCAGTGACTGAGAAAATTTCTCCAACTGCAAGATGCTCAGCATCATCTTCCCGAAACAGAACAAGTCATTGTCAACAGACACAGGCTTCACTACCCAGGATTTTTTCCTTTAAAATATCATTTTGTTGTAAACAGAATTAGCAACGTGCACCAATCAATTTTACTAAAATCACAAATTAATTAATTTTGTGTCTGCATCACATGCGTGTATATGTTGATGTATGCTGGAGCGTCACATATGTGTGTTTGTATGCTGAAGCATCACATTTGTGTGTGTGTCTACATGCTGGACTATCACATACGTGTTTGTCTTCATGCTAGAGCATCATATGTGTGCGTCTGTAAGCTGGGGCGTCTAATATGTTTGTCTGTGTGTGCGTCTGTAAGTTGGAGCATCACATGTGTGTGCGTCTGTAAGTTGGAGCATCACATGTGTGTGTGTCTGTAAGCTGTGGCATCAAATGTGTGTGTGTCTGTAGGCTGGAGCATCACATATGTGTGTGTGTGTCTGTAAGTTAGAGCATCACATGTGTGTGTGTCTGCATGCTGGAGCATCACATGTGCGTGTGTGTCTGTAAGTTGGAGCATCACATGTGTGTGTGTCTGTAAGTTGGAGCATCACATGTGTGTGTGTCTGTAAGTTGGAGCATCACATGTGTGTGTCTGTAAGTTGGAGCATCACATGTGTGTGTGTAAATTCCCCCCCCCCTTTGTTTACATTTTAAATTACTAATACACAAACATACACAAAAGAAGCTGTTTGAACTGCATTCAATTTGAAAGATAGTTAAAGAAAATACAATTAGTAAAGGAAAGCTTCATTTGGGGGGACCACTCTTGACGGTTTTGTTTTCAGCCCTTTGTAAAAATATTTGCCTTATATTACACCTTACATTAAATTACACATTAGATTACATTACACCTTACATTACATTTACACCTTACATTACATTTACACCTTACATTACATTACACCTTACATAACATTACACCTTACATTTTGTTACTTTGTCAACACAATAATTATTTGTTTAAAATGATTTTCGATTACTTTTTTCTGTTGACTGGAGCTGATGTTGCTGTAACAACAGTAGAAGTGCTGGTCGCCTTACTGATGTGACTCAGGTATGCCACAGAGATCAAATGCACCTGAAATAGCAAAATATCAAATGCATCTGAAGTGGCAAATATATCAAATATAATTATAGATTACATTGCGAGAGGCTGTATGATTGCGGGTCCTAGACTTCATAATTTTAACAAGTTTAGTTTATTTCTGTATTCCCATCCTTTAACACCATGTTTATATTTTGCATTTTCTGAATATTTTTATTGCTGAGCGGAGCTATTTAGCGAAAAATAAAAATTATCCCCTGGAAAAAGTGTAATACTACCAGTCCACAAAAAGCTATTTTCAAAGCTTAGGAGAAAGCAGTGATGTTGTTGATGATCCTGTTTTGAAACATATTTTGAAACTATTACCACAAATAAAATATATTTAGATTTTGATCATTTACCTTCATGTTGTTGTCTATACAGAAATTTAAATTAGTAAAATCTCCTAGCACAAAGCAGATTTTGTGGAGCGTCACCAACAGTTCAGCAACTTGGATTAGGAAAGACAACCCAAGTAAATAGATTTCCAGGAGAGTTTCCCCATCAGAGATAACTTGGGTAATTTTCAAACTGCATTTTTCATGGGCTGGTGTAAAGCAATCCTTTTCAAAAGTAAATTATAAAACTGATTGAGTTAAGGTTACACACAGAGGAGGTTGGTTTTAAAGACTTCTATTGAAAAGTTTAATTTAAAAAATTAGGATGCAGTAAAAATTAAAACTAAAAAGTTAACATCATATTAAAAAAAAAAAATTGCTTGAGTGCATAGACATCTTTATGTAGGGTGAGGTTGAAATGATTCACCCACAATTCTTTATATTTATTGTCTAATTTAAATATATTCATTAGTTAAGAAATCTTTTTTAAATATAGCAAACTATTGATTTTGAAGATTCATTTACAATAAAACAAAATAGCTATTAAAATTTTTATTTCAGTTGAAATTCAAATGCTTGCTCTTGCAAATATATTACCACAACCACATCATATTAACACAAACTCAACAAGTTAACAAAGCCTCATTATGTTAAAACAGCCTCATTATGTTAACACTCATTATCAAATCAACACAACCTCATCATGTCAACAAAGCCTTATCATGTCAATAAAGTTTGATCATGTTACGGAAGCCTCATCACGTTAATAAAGCCCCATCATGTTAACACAACCTCATCATGTTAACACAGCTTCATCATGTTAATTTAGCCTCTTAATGTTAACACAGCTTCACCATGTTAACATCACCATCATGTTAACAAAACATTATTATATTAACACAACCTCATCAGGTTAACACAACCTCATCATGTCAACATAGCCTCATCACGTTAATACATCATTATCATGCTAACTACCAAAGTTACTTACTATAAAATGACCTTCTTTGTTCTGAGAAAAAATGTAAAATTTTGTCTGTGGTATAATAGAACTCAAGTGACCCGCGTGTAACATCTGAACCATATCTTTCTGAAAATGGCGCTGCACTTCTTCTCTGAATATAAACTGGTTTTCTCCAATCTGCATTATAATAATGATCAATTTACTCTACTTGAATTTCAATAGAATGCATGCAAAATACAATTTGAAGCTAATTTCAGTAAATAGCTTTTAAACCATTATAAAATAAATAGAAAAGTTTCTACTGTGTTTCACTGCCGGGTTGGAGTTCGGGGCTTTGTGGTTGTCATTGATTGATGTTAACAGATAATACGCACATATGTTTTATTTAAAAGTTCAATGAACAAAATGTCGATAATTTTGTAATGTTATCTTCTTTAATTGTTGTCAGTTATTGGCATACAAACGAAAGCAGAGAGCAAAGAATCTTAAGAGTAATCTGCAAGTATAGATTAGGGTTAGGGTTAGGGTCTTAGGGTTAGGGTTAGGGTCTTAAGAGTAATCTGCAAGTATAGATTAGGGTTAGGGTTAGGGTCTTAAGAGTAATCTGCAAGTATAGATTAGGGTTAGGGTTAGGGTCTTAATAGTAATCTGCAAGTATAGATTTAATGAAACAGTTGCTTGTACACAAGTTTTATTGTTGTTCGCTGGGTGTAAGCAGATCTAATATAATGTAATCAGATGTAAACAGAAGTAATCAAATTTAAACAAATGTGTTCAGATGTAATCAGATACATTCATATATAAGCAAATGTAATCAAATGTAATGAGAAGTTAATCAGATGTAAGCAGATGTATTAAGATGCTAGCAGATATAGCGAATTAAAACCAGATATAAGCAGATGCAGATCATTCGAAGAACCAACATGTAAGCGGATGTAGATCAGCGGAAGAACTAATATAAAACTGATCAAGGAAGTGCAATTTCTAATCAATCCATTTGATTTGTGTGTTATCATTACAAAGCAAAGTGTTATGGGTATTCTTTCTTCTGAAATTAATTGGGTAGTCTAATGCCTTGTAAATAACCCTGGTGCCACGGTCAGATCCCGTGATTAAGTTATGCGTCTGTGTTGGTAATGTTGTCAGTGAGCAATGATGTTTTTCTTTTAGAGGTTTCCTTTATTTCAACCACTTCGACTCAGTCATGAATGTTCAATGACGTATTTCCGGTTGTGCTATTTTTTGTTGTTGTTATGTCAGACAAGAAGACACTCGTTAAGGTTAGGGTTTTGATTGGAGATATATTCGTTATGTCAGAAAAGAAGCTTAAGGTTAGGGTTAGGGATTTCATTGGAGATATAATATTTGTTATGGCAGACAAGAAGGCACTCTTTAGAGAGTGAGTGGTTGAACTTTATGGAGTTAAGTACATGTTTGATGATAGACACAAGTTGTTTTTTTTTTTCATTCATAGAATGTGAACGTCATTAATTTTGGTTTGTGTGTTTTAGTAAAAGATGACAGAATGTTTATTTGAAAAAAAACATGCTCGTAAAGTTATTAGAAGCGAGAAAGAAAACAGAGTTTAGAATCTGTAGTGTTTTTTTTTTGTGGCCGTTTAGAGAGCGACCTAACCCTAGACGACATTTTGCCACATCTGGCCATTAGTTTGATATTCCTGAAACCTGTTACTCACTCTGGCCATTAGTTTAGTAACGTACAAAATAATTCAGCCAGCATCCACTACTTTTCAAAATGACCACTGGGTAAATGTGAAGAGAAACAGCAACTAAACAAAACATGCAAATGACGTCACGGTGCTATCTCTTCGCATTACCCGACCACTGCATGTGTTTCCAAAGAAAACTGGGCCTCTGCGTTACGGACCCAGAACCTGGACCTCTGTGACAGACCAGAACCTGGCCATCTTTGTGACACTTAGAGTTGAAGAGTATTGACCATGCCACATTTCAATCGATAGGGCTTGTTGTTTTTCAGATCTCTTAATAAGTCAGTCAGTCAGTAAGTGACATTTGGCTTATATATATATATATATATATATATATATATATGTATATATATATATATATATATATATATATATATATATATATATATATATATATATATAATTTTTTTAATTTTTTTAATAAGTCAGTCAGTCAGAAAGTGAAATTTTTCTTATATATATATATATATATATATATATATATATATATATATATATATATATATAATATTGTATGTAGGATGTGCTTACGTCATATTTCCCTGGGTTAGATCCCTAGCAGACACTGCGTTCGTATTGGGCGTGGCTTATTTCTTTTGATCTTGTTTACCACAAATTAAGCTATCGCCTGTTTCGGTTGAGGCTTTAGAAAATTATAGTAAAATGTGGAATGTTCTAGTTACTAGTACATTACGGAATACGCCTCGAATTTCGGTAGAACTGACTATAAAAGCAAATAGAACAATATTGTGAGAATGAGATTTTGAGTGTGTTATTTTGTGTTTACTTATGTTAATTCACATTCATTATTGTACCTTATTTTCTGTCACATTGTAATAACTGTGTACCGGTACAAGACCTACCATAGTCTGTAAGTTGATGATTTTTAATCATTTCTTTTATTTTTTAATTATATAACTAACTGAATAAATATTATAAATTGTATTTAGTACTGTTTTGAGTTTCGTATTTTTACTATTGTATTTCACATATTATTATGGTATCGTCCTTTGTTATGAACTGTTTAGAACGAGCCAAAAACTAAAAATAAGAGATTAATTTCTCACAATAGACAGCAGAGCGGAGCTTATATATATATAGATAAAGACATAAGAAAATTTCAATAATAAACCAGATTAATTTAAAGTGGACTGATTTTTTACCCAAGTTATTTATTATTGGATAATATTGTGGAATCTACATTCAAAGTAAAAGAACAAGATATTCTATATCTCAATAGGGTATTTTTTTGTTCTTTATTTTCAGCTTCCTCATTACTTATTCATAAGCTTTCATTGATTTACTCAAGTTGATGCTTGGCTTGGGTTAGAAGTAGGGCTAGGGTTGGGGTTAGGGTTAAGTTTAAGTTTAGTGTCAGGGTTACGTTAAGTTTAGGTTAAGTTGAGGCTTGCATGTAAAGGTAAAAAAAAATATATATATACATAAACAATTTAAAATATGTCTGTTTTTGTTTAACTATATAAATATAAATTGTTAATGAAGCACATACCAGAGAGTATTGTGTGACAAAATGAGGTGTTTCCAAACTTTTCAGGGTTCTTAAATTAGGGCAAGAGTTGTTGCCACCTGACACTATAGAGTAGATAGATTTTGTATAAAAATACTTAAGAAACAAATATTAAATGCTTTTTATTGCTTGTTGAAGATCATTACAATATTAATTACTTGCTTTTTAAATTAAAGAACATAGCAAAGCTAAATAAAATCATTTCAAAAATGCACATCAACACGTAACACTTCTTTATCCTAGATATTTTCAATCCAATGACTGAAGATTCTTATAAGGAAATTGAAATAAGAAGATAACCATTTGTAGAAAAAGATCAATTAAAAAATAGCTTCAATTAATTTTTTTTAGAGATTTTCAATAAATATAACTTGAAAGATCTGATTTTAATTTTTACCACAGGAATATCTTTATTTTGTATTACTTTTTGTTCCACGAAAACTCTTACTTTTTTTCTTACCTTTTATCCCAGGTATAGCCTGAAATATAACATTATGACTGATTATAAGTTGTTTTTTTTAAATAAAAAAGAATGGAAATAATTTATGTGAGAAAATAAAACATTAATTTAAATATTTTGTAAAAAAATATTAGATAAATTCTGGTTATAATACTAATTGCAATCAACATAGGTACATGTTAGTTTAGGGTTAGTACATTCAACATTGGTTAAGTTAGGTTATGGTTAGTGTTATGGTTAGTGCAATCAACATTGGTAAATATTAGGTAGAGATAGTGCAATCAACATTGGTACATGTTAGTTTAGGGTTAGTCTAATCAACATTGGTACATGTAAGGTTATGTTTAGTGTTATGGTTAGTCCAATCAACATGGTTACATGTAAGGTTATGGTTAGTGTTATGGTTAGTGCAATCAACATGGGTACATGTTAGTTTAGGGTTAGTCCAATCAACATTGGTAAATATTAGGTAGAGTTAGTGCAATCAACATTGGTACATGTAAGGTTATGTTTAGTGTTATGGTTAGTCCAATCAACATGGTTACATGTTAGTTTAGGGTTAGTCCAATCAACATTGGTACATGTAAGGTTATGGTTAGTGTTATGGTTAGTGCAATCAACATGGGTACATGTTAGTTTAGGGTTAGTCCAATCAACATGGGTACATGTTAGTTTAGGGTTAGTGCAATCAAAATTGATACATGTAAGGTTATGGTTAGTGTTATGGTTAGTGCAATCAACATTGGTACATGTTAGGTTAGGGTTAGTGAAATCAACATGAGTACATGTTAGTTTGAGTTTAGTGCAATCAACATTGGTACATATTAGGTTAGGGTTAGTGCAACAAACATTGGTACATGTTAGTTTAGGGTCAGTCCAATCAAAATGGGTACATGTTAGTTTGAGTTTAGTGCAATCAACATTGGTAGGCCTACATGTTAGTTTAGGGTCAGTCCAATCAACATGGGTACATGTTAGTTTGAGTTTATTGCAATCAACATTGGTACATGTTAGTTTAGGGTTAGTGCAATCACCATTGGTAAATATTAGGTAAGATTTAGTGCAATCAACATATGTAAATATTAGGTTAAGGTGAGTGCAATCAACATTGGTACAAGTTTATAAAAAAAAAATTGTGTAAAAACCTTTTTATGATTGCTTGATGACAATCTGAATCCCATTGTGAGGTCTGGATATCTAGTTTTGATTCTTGAGTCTGTAACAGCTGAACCTGAAAATAAACATAACATGTAGATGCCTTGAAAGGAATGAGAGAGCCAAACTAATACCAACATATTTGGCCTCCATAATATTTTGCAATAACTGACATGAATTTCTATGTGACTCCATGATACACTGCAATAACTTACATGAATTTCTATGTGACTCCATGATACACTGCAATAACTTACATGAATTTTTATGTGACTTCACGATACACTGCAATAACTTAAATGAATCTCTATGTGACTCTATATATGATACACTGTAATAACTTACATGAATTTCTATATGACTCCATGATACACAGCAATAGCTTACATGAATTTCTATATGACTCCATGATACTCTGCAATAACTTACACGAATCTCTATGTGACTCCATGATACATTGCAATTCTTTACTTGAAAGCCTTAAATTTGGATTCAGGTTTACACACTGCACAATTGTTTCCCAGTGATTTTTCTTGATACAGGCTTCACACTCTTGACTTAGTGTGACTGACCCAGTAATTGTCTGAGAAAATAAAGTTAGGGTTAACGCTTTGCTTAGTGTGACTGACCGAGTAATAGTCTGAGAAAATAGGTTTAGTTTTAACTCTTGACTAAGTGTGACAGACCCAGTAATAGTCTGAGAAAATAGGTTTAGTTTTAACTCTTGACTAAGTGTGACAGATCCAGTAATAGTCTGAGAAAATAGGTTTAGTTTTAACTCTTGACTAAGTGTGACAGACCCAGTAATAGTCTGAGAAAATAGGTTTAGTTTTAACTCTTGACTAAGTGTGACAGATCCAGTAATAGTCTGAGAAAATAGGTTTAGTTTTAACTCTTGACTAAGTGTGACAGATCCAGTAATAGTCTAAATTTAATAATATTTTGATAACTCAGAGTTCCTTTGCTAAAACCAATGATTGAAAATAAGTTATATACATATATATATATACATATATATTTATATAGTGGTTTGGTTGGTCACCTATCACTATAGGGTTAGGATTAGGGTTAGAGGTAGTCAAAAAAGGGAAAACTTACATGCAATGCCAGTTCCAAGTCTGACAGGTTGAGGTGTTGGGTTAGGGTTAGGGTTAGAGGTAGTCAAACAAGGGAAAACTTACATGCAATGCTAGTTCCAAGTCTGACAGGTTGAGGTGTTGGGTTAGGGTTAGGGTTAGAGGTAGTCAAACAAGGGAAAACTTACATGCAATGCCAGTTCCAAGTCTGACAGGTTGAGGTGTGAATAAGGTAACACCCCATGGGTCAGCATTTCATAAATCAGATGACCAAACATCCAAACATCTGATGATCTGGAAAAAATGCAGTCTCTGAGGGATTCAGGAGAGGTCCATCTTGTGGGCAGTGGTAGATTATCCTCTAAAAATAGTTGTGAACAAGAAATAGGTTGAGCACGATTTTTTCACCAGAGTAGATATTTTAGTAATATTATTATCAGAAAAAATAGTTTAATAAGATTATTATCTGAAAAGTTATGTTAATATGATTATTATCTGAAAAGATAATTAATGAGATTATTATCTGAGAAGATCTGTTAATGAGCTTATTATCTGAGAATATATGTTCATAAAATTTATTAGCTGATAAGATCTGTTAATGAGCTTATTATCTAAGAATATATGTTAAAAAGATTATTATTTGAGTAGATATGGTAATGATTATAATCTGAGAAGATATGTTAATAAGATCTATTATCTGAGAAGATCTGTTAATAACATTATTATCTGAGAAGATATGCTCATAAGGTTATTATCTGAGGACATATGTTTATAAGAATATTATCTGAGAAGATATTTAATAAGGTTAGTATCTGATAAGACATGTTAACAAAATCATCTTCATAAAGAAAACTAAAACATTATTTACCAACACAAACACTTTCTTTATTTTCTAAGTGCAGAGCTAAAGTAAAGTCAGAAAGCTTGGCTGTATTTCCCCCAACAATGAAAACACTTGCAGTTGTCAGATTTCTGTGTACAATATTCATCTCATGGCAGTAGCCCAGGGCAGCAGCAATGTCAGCCAGGTAAGAAATTAATGTAGACTGTGTCAACATGTTGTTGTTTTCTCTGCGGTTCTTCAATGCCGTCTGGAAAAAGAAAAAAGAGAACTATTCTGCAAATATTTTTTTTTAATTATTCAAAAAGAAGACTATTAACTATCTATTCATGCTAAATATTATTATCTCATCAAAGATATTAATGATGTTTATCAAGTTTAACTCAACCACACACACACTAAAAATGTCTGTTGGATGTATAACATTTTATGAAATTCCCACAAATTTATTTTTCACACCTTTCATTTTCATAACTTTTATTTTCTTTAAATGAGTTAGTGTTGAATAGTTTAAAAGCTAACAGCTAATTAACAGAGTCAGTTTTATGCCAGTAAAACCGTTTAGCATTAACTGATGGAACTATAATTGGTTCCTTGTTTCCAAATAAAACTTGATTCATACTTTTGCTGGACTCCCTCAACACATTTATTCAAATCAGAGCTGATTCAATGAGTTAAGTTAATCTTATTCTCACAATTGACATGTTTAAGTTAATCTTATTCTCACCATTGACATGTTTAAGTTAATATTATTCTCACCATTGACATGTTTAAGAATACAATTAATATTCTGCTTCTTTTTATAAAAAAAAAAATCACAAACCGATATTTCTGACGCTGCAAAGTAAAAATCAAACTCACTTGTAAATTGTCTTCCATGCATTCTTCTAGTATATAAAACTGTGGAATGCGGTACAAGCGGTACGCAAAGATCGTTGTAATATTTTGATGCTGAAGTTTTTGAAGAATTTTTGCCTGTCGCACATGAACTAAGTCTTCTTTTGCTGTAAATTTTGTTTTGATTTTATGGAAATGGTTCTCTTCCGTGGGTTCATGAATAAAAGCTACAACATTTTTGCCATTAAAAGACCCAGACACCATCAACCACTGGTCCTCTGCAGTTTTCTTTATAGGCTGTAGGTTGGGATAAACAGAAATAAAAAAAAAATGATCATATTCATATTGGAAAAAGCACCAGAGGGCCGTATATATCAAAGCTATTGCAGCAGTGACTAATTATAGAAATTGATACGTATAGGTCAATGACTCTTAGGGCCGATGCAGACTGGACATTTAAGATACTTGTTTAAAATACAGGAACATTTAGACTAATATTAATAATGATTTAGAATAGCGTTCCCCTAATTTTAAATTTGGTGGAGTGCTGGACAAGTTTCCCATTCCACTACGGACCACTGGACAAGTTCCCCATTCCACCAGTGCCGTTGGACAAGTTTCCCATTCCACAAGGGACCGGGGAACACGGTTCCCATTTCACCAGGGAACGGTGGATAAGTTTTCCATTGCATCAGGGACTGGTGGACAAGTTTCCTATTACACCAGGTACCGTTGGAGAAGATTTCCATTACACCAGGTACCGGTGGAGAAGATTTACATTACACCAGGTACCGATGGAGAATATTTACATTACACCAGTGACCGGTGAAGAAGATTTCTATTACACCAGGGACCGGTGGAGAAGATTTCCATTACACCAGGGTCCAATGGAGAAGATTTCCATTACACCAGGTACCGGTGGAGAAGATTTCCATTACACCAGGGACCAGTGAAGATTTCCATTACACCACGGACCAATGCAAGATTTATTTATTATTGATCTTTTATATTTTACATTAAATATTTCGTAAAATATTATTTATTACGCTATCAACAACGTTGCTAGAATGATCATTAAGCTCGGGGTGAGGGGTGGGGGTGCAATTAGATTAGGAAGAAGGAAATATTTGAAACGAGTTATGTGGAAACCTGAAAAAAAATGACGTAACAAGACAACGAGCGTTTCAAGAAGCCTTCTTCAGCGCAGAAACATAGTAATAAAATTACAATAATAGTATGTTGTCTAGGAGTATAGCCACAGGCTGAGGTAAAGTGTGAAGTCAAAATATCATGAGACGGTTTAAAGCTCACATTTCTTTTCAAAGTCCACAAAATGCAAAAGAAGAAGTAGTTAGGGTCGTTCATTATAAACATATGTGTCCAAATAGAATATCCCCTCATAAATATTAAGACACACAATTTAGTTTTAGGGTAAGGGTTCCTAAGGAACCCAATTTAGCATAGCTGGTACTGGCAGATCATGCAAAGCCAAAATATATTTATTAAAATGGTTGGTCTTTTTTCCTGTGATCTTTCGATTGATAGGTTGGACATCTCTTAAATTTTGTCATATGATATACGTTTAGTTTTTCAGGCATCTCTTGATGAGTATTTTTATGCTGAATACAATCTAACTTTTGATATTCGTTTTGAAACAAGACTCCAAAATGTACCCCCCCCTTTTTTTTTTGTCTTAACTAATTTTGTTCGGACGAGCGACATAAGACTCACTGACCACTACTACCATAAGACTCACGGACATGCACCAATCCGCTTACCATCATTGGGTGAATGCTGCCTTGGAAAATTAAAAGACACGCTAAAAGTGTCCATAAAACGTTTAGCAATTTATTGAAAAACAAAGAGGTAAATAAAGTTTTTGCTAAGTTATAGTCAGCTGAAGAAGAGGTCGGGGTGGAGTTTTTGCTGGAGGTGAACAATACGATTGATTTAGAGCTTTTGTGATAATCAGCTATTACAATTATCATTTGTGTCAAAGGATTTTGTATTAAATGAACATACCTTGCCATGTGAAGTAAATAAAGGGATCAACAGGCGTTGAACCTCATTCAACAAAAGTAACTGCAGATAATCACTGTACAGATTCTTTTCTTTAAAACAATTGATGATGCCTTGTCTAATGGCTGGTGTGCGATCAAACATAAGCATTTGTAACATACTGCTATCCTATTTTAAACAGGCAAAAGAATAAAATTTAATTATGTTTCTCACCAATATAATGAAGCATTGGTTTGATCCTCTTTGAATCATTGAAATTAATTTGAAATGTTTTAAGTTTTTTTAAGCTTTCCCCCAAATTAATTTAAAAGCTGATGTCAAGTTATGTTAAAAAAAATAAGGTATTATTAATATAAATCTCAATTGGAGTTGTGTAGAATCATTTAAATATTATTAAAAATTGCTTTATACAAAATCCATCTGTAATTTTTATTAAGTCTGCTTTAAGACATGTTTAATAAGTATACTTTACCCCTTCTTGGATGTCTTTTTTGGATAGAATCTTAATGACAGACATGGCTTCAGAACACAAATCTCTAATGTCCTTATGCATCGAGTTTTCTTGATAAAGAGAGTAAAAACAAACAAAACAGCTTATTTTAGAAATTTTAATGTCTCATGGTAAGCACTTACTATTGTTATTCAAAGTTGAGTTTCTCTAAAATTTATTCAGAATTGAGTTTCTCTAAAAGTTATTCATTTAAAACATGTTCTTACTTTGGCTCTTATTTTTAAATAAAAAAATGATTTGTTTTGGGTCAAAATGCCAAGTTTAAAAAAAATCTTACTCAAGCCATGCGAAAGGAAATGGATGAATCCGTTCAGGATCATTGTGGTGCACATAACATGCAGTTCTTTTTTTCCTGCCTTCAAACTTATAAACTTTTTCAAATATGTTACTGTGGCTTTATCATTTGTACAGAAAATCTGAATAGATAAATAAAGAATTGCTAAGGTTTTTAAGACACAAAATGTTCATATATTTTTGTATTCTTTTCAATCACTTGATGCCGATGGATTAAAATTGAATTTTTTATAGAATTAATTTTTAATGGCTCCAATATATGGGCATGGGTTTGATGAATCTTGATTTTAATAACTTTTGATGATTTCAAAATACTTGTTTAAAACAAGCACATATCTAACTTAATCCTTACCCAAACCGTAAACTTCGCCCTAACCTAGCCCTAAGCCTTCCCTTACCTTTCTTAAACATCCAAAAACAACAGCCAGCTGAGTTGAAAGCTTCTCTTTCATAATATCATTCACTTTTGGTATGGCATCATGTGCAGATATGACATCAGCCAAAATCTGCTGGACGCAATCACACTGACACATTTCTCTCTCTCCTCTCTTTTGGAATGTGTCCAAGTTACACCAAAAAATATTTCCCAGATCCAAAGACAACTGCCTGTAGAAAGTTGGCATAGATAGTTGACACACAGGAAGAATGTTAAAAACTAGCTTGATAAAATTGACAATGTAATAATTATTTCTATTTCAGTACACTCATTATTAAAAAATCGTTGTTCATGAAAATAAAAATTCCAGTAATCGAAAGAACGCATCTATTTCTGTTGTTCATTTGTCCATCAACTTAACTATGGCCACTCTTATCATCCCAGGATTACTTATCCATAAACTTAACTAGGAGCACACTTATCATCCCATGATTACTTATCCATCAACTTAACTAGGACCACACTTATCATCCCAGGATTATGTATCCATCAACTTAACTAGGACCACACTTATCATCCCAGGATTATTTGTCCATCAAAATAACTAGGACCCCTCTTATCATCCCATGATTATTTTTACATCAACTTAACTAGGACCACACTTATCCTCCCAGGATTATTTGTCCATCAAACTAACTAGGAACACTCTTATCATCCCAGGATAATTTTGTCCATAAACTTAACTAGGACCACTCTTATCATCCCAGAATTATTTGTCCATAAACTTATCTAGGACCACTCTTATCATCACATGATTATTTGTCCATCAACTTAACTAGGACCACTCTTATCATCCCAGGATAATTTTGTCCATAAACTTAACTAGGACCACTCTTATCATCCCAGAATTATTTGTCCATAAACTTAACTAGGACCACTCTTATCATCACATGATTATTTGTCCATCAACTTAACTAGGACCACTCTTATCATCACAGGATTATTTGTCCATCAACTTAACTAGGACCACTCTTATCATCACAGGATTAACTTAACTAGGACCACTCTTATCATCACATGATTATTTGTCCATCAACTTAACTAGGACCACTCTTATCATCACAGGATTATTTGTCCATCAACTTAACTAGGACCACTCTTATCATCACAGGATTATTTGTCCATCAACTTAACTAGGACCACTCTTATCATCACAGGATTATTTGTCCATCAACTTAACTAGGACCACACTTATCATCACAGGATTATTTGTCCATCAACTTAACTAGGACCACTCTTATCATCACATGATTATTTGTCCATCAACTTAACTAGGACCACTCTTATCATCACAGGATTATTTGTCCATCAACTTAACTAGGACCACTCTTATCATCACAGGATTATTTGTCCATCAACTTAACTAGGGCCACACTTATCATCCCAGGTTTTTTGTCAATCAACTTAACTAGGGCCACACTTATCATCCCAGGTTGATTTGCTCCGGTTCTGCAAGTGTGAAATGTATGTTCTACTCTCTAAGACAAATCTTTGAACAGGTTTGTAAGGTTAGATCATCAGTGGTTTTAAATAACATTTAATCACATCAATTAATTATTTTTTTAAGAATTAATTGTAATTTATAAATTTTCTTCTCAAAAAAAGAAATATCATTAAACTCTTTTGATATGTGTATTTTAAAAGGAAAAAGGTTTCTATAAATTTTCTTTTAAATATGGAAAGACAAAAGTAATCTATAAATAATTATATTGAGATATTGAAGAAATTCCTGTTATAAGTTTAATGATGCTGAACTTATAACAAACATATCTTTTAAGTAATTCATAAGTTTGGACGGGATTGTACAAAATCATTAAAAAAATTGTTTTAAAAAGTTAATTATGTGTGGATAATTTGGCAGATGTCAGTCCCTACGGGCCCATACCCTTCTCTCAAATGGCAACAAGAGACTGGTTGCTGGCCTGGGCAGGATGTTATCATCTCACACTGGATCATCATGTAAATATTGGCCAGTCTTCTTGTTATCATCTGCTGTTGTTTTTGTTTAACACTGGAGTTCCTAAAATAAATACATGAAAAATAATTTTAAATTAAAGCAGTAACATAAATTAGCTAATCTAGTCTCTATTATTTTAATTCAATTAAAAATTAATAATGATTGAATCAATTTTAAGCACTTAAAGACATTCAATTTTATTAACAATATTAACTTATAATAACAAGATAATTGTTTTCGATTGATTAATCATTTTTGCATTTAAATAACTTAAGATATGTATGAAAAGGTATTATTTAAAATTTATTTTCATTAAATCATTAATATAAAGCAAAATAAATTGATATATTTTCTAATTAATTCATAATTACTATCATAAAAGAGGTGACGTTTCTTTATTTCTGAAGGTGCTTAATGGTATTGGTTTTTTAATTTAAATTTTAAAAATTTAATAATCCTTTTCTACAAAGCTCAAATACTGAACCAAAACTAGTTAAACCAATTTAAGCTATACCTTTTTTGTAAATTCTCTTTCAGCATTGTTTTCATGTTGTGCTGTGGAGATAATGACTCTCATTTATATGACATAAATTCATTTACTTTATTTTAAATTGTGGCTTTCATTATGTTTGATAAAGAATTTTTTTATTGACATATATGAAGAGCAATGACGAGGGTGCTGGGTGGCCGAGCGGTCTAAACTGTCCCAATCCTAATTAGCTGGTGGTCTTGCGTTCAATCCCCACCAGTCCCAAGCACCCCAGGTGGATGGGATCCGCTAGCCTTGGACCCAACTAAGAGAAGGTAAACTCTAATTTTGAAATAGGAGCCAGAATTATTAACCAATAATTGATCGCGGGCTTCTCAAATTTAAGCCGAAGAGGTTTTTTTTACCTAAAAGGTATTATTATACTTGGTAAAAGCACTCAATTACTCAAAAGCATTTCACATATACCATGGTAGGACCCTAAAGAGCAAAATTTGGTCAAACCTGAAAAAAGGAACGCAACTAAACAACAAACGAGTTGGCAGGAAGCCTTTATCAGCGAACAATACAATAGAATAAAAAAAAAAAATAACACTTAGCTGAGAAGTAGTATCTGAGAGAGCAACAAAATAATTGTGTGACGAAGGCTTCTTGCCGATACGTTCGTTGTTTTGTTTGGTTAATTTTTGCAGGTTTGACCATACTTTATTCTACTCATGTTCTATTTTGCTAACCTGATTGCTGTCTCTCCCCTTTTATCAAAAAGGGGGGGGGGAGCCTTAACATTTAACCAAGGCCTGCACAACATACGGGCCTCACATTTAGAGTTGTGCAGACCGTGTTAGGGTTAGGATTACCGCCCACCTTACATTCAGAGTTGTGCAGACCGGGTTAGGGTTACCGCCCACCTTATATTTAGAGTTGTGAACACCGTTTTAGGGTTAGGGTTACCGTCCACCTTACATTTAGAGTTATGCAGACCGGGTTAGGGTTAGGGTTATCGCCCGCCTGCCTTACATTTAAAGTTGTGCAGACCGGGTTAGGGTTACCACCCACCTTACATTTAGAGTTGTGCAGACAATGTAAGGGTTAGGGTTACCACCCATCTTATATTTAAAGTTGTGCAGACCATGTAAGGGTTAGGGTTACCAACCATCTTACATTTAAAGTTGTGCAGACCGGGTTAGGGTTACTGCCCGCCTTACATTTAAAGTTGTGCAGCTAGTGTTAGGGTTAGGATTACCGCCCGCCTTACATTTAAAGTTGTGCAGACAGTGTTAGGGTTAGGATTACCGCCCGCCTTACATTTAAAGTTGTGCAGATCGGGTTAGGGTTAGGATTACTGCCCGCCTTACATTTAAAGTTGTGCAGACCGTGTTAGGGTTATGATTACCGCCCGCCTTACATTTAAAGTTGTGCAGACCGGGTTAGGATTATCGCCCGCCTTACATTTAAAGATGTGCAGACAGTGTTAGGGTTAGGATTACCGCCTGCCTTACATTTAAAGTTGTGCAGACAGTGTTAGGGTTAGGATTACCGCCCGCATTACATTTAAAGTTGTGCAGACAGTGTTAGGGTTAGGATTACCGCCCGCCTTACATTTAAAGTTGTGCAGACAGTGTTAGGGTTAGGATTACCGCCCGCCTTACATTTAAAGTTGTGCAGACAGTGTTAGGGTTAGGATTACCGCCCATCTTACATTTAAAGTTGTGCAGACTGTGTTAGGGTTAGGATTACCGCCCGCCTTACATTTAAAGTTGTGCAGACAGTGTTAGGGTTAGGATTACCGCCCATCTTACATTTAAAGTTGTGCAGACAGTGTTAGGGTTAGGATTACCGCCCGCCTTACATTTAAAGTTGTGCAGACAGTGTTAGGGTTAGTGTTACCGCCCATCTTACATTTAAAGTTGTGCAGACCGTGTTATGATTACCGCCCGCCTTACATTTAAAGTTGTGCAGACAGTGTTAGGGTTAGGGTTACCGCCCACCTTACATTTAAAGTTGTGCAGACAGTGTTAGGGTTAGTGTTACCGCCCATCTTACATTTAAAGTTGTGCAGACCGTGTTAGTGTTACCACCCATCTTACATTTAAAGTTGTGCAGACCGGGTTTGGGTTACCGCCCGCCTTACTTTTAAAGTTGTGCAGACAGTGTTAGGGTTAGGATTACCGCCCGCCTTACATTTAAAGTTGTGCAGACCGTGTTAGGGTTAGAATTACCGCCCGCCTTACATTTAAAGTTGTGCAGACCGTGTTAGGGTTAGGGTTAGGATTACCGCCCGCCTTACATTTAAAGTTGTGCAGACCGTGTTAGGGTTAGGATTACCGCCCGCTTTACATTTAAAGTTGTGCAGACCTTGTTAGGGTTAGGATTACCGCCCGCCTTACATATAAAGTTGTGCAGACCGTGTTAGGGTTACCGCCCGCCTTACATTTAAAGTTGTGCAGACAGTGTTAGGGTTAGGGTTAGGATTACCGCCCGCCTTACATTTAAAGTTGTGCAGACCGGTTCTAACCAATACATTTAAAGTAGTGCAGACCAGGTTAGGGTTAGGGTTAGGGTTAGGGTTAGACCGGTTCTAACCAATACATTTAAAGTTGTGCAGACCGGGTTAGGGTTAGGGTTAGGGATAGGGTTAGGGTTAGGGTTAGGGTGAGACCGGTTCTAACCAATACACTTGGCATAAAAAAAACAACAAAATCTATGTTTCAAATTTAACTTATGTCAATAATGGCATCTATGTTATATACAGGCAGTTTCTACCTGACTGACAAAGGTGACTTGACAGTATACAGGTAGTTTCTACCTGACCGACAAAAGTGACTTGACAGCATACAGGTATTTTCTACCTGATTGACAAAGGTGACTTGCCAGTCCAAAGGTAGTTTCTACCTGACTTACAAAAGTGACTTGATAGTATAAAGGTATTTTCTACCTGAATGACAAAGATGACTTGGCAGCATACAAGTAGTTTTTACCTGACTCACAAAGGTGACGCGAGAATACTTTTACATAACCAGACAATAAGAAGAGTATGATTATCAGTGGTCTGTGTTAACTAAATGAAAGTCTTTATTAAATCATCAATGATCTCTTAGAAAGATTGCAAATGTTTAACAAAGTTTCTATTATTTGATTTGATGTTAACAAATGTTTAACAATGTTTCTATGTATCACTGTCATGCATAGACTATTGGAGAACACATTGAATTAAATTAACACTCAAATATGATGCCATTAATATTATAAACTTAAAGAGTAATTACTAGAAGTATACACAAAATTATTTTATGTAGTTGCACTCCCCAACCAAAATAAAATACGCATGACTTGATTTTTATACAATATATAAACTACAATAATATATGTATATTATATACTTTAAGAGATAACAAAGTTACATTCAAAAGTTCAACACAGTAGTGCACACAATCAGGCATTGACTTACACCAAGGTTGTAGCCAGGTTTTGAAATTTGGAAACCTACATCAATGATGCTAGGGAGCAGTTTTCAAAAATGAATGCCACTTGTAGGCAATGATGGATCAATAAGCCATAACCCATTCCCCATACTTTTTTGCTGCTTACCTTATTCATGGTTCTACTATTAAAAGTTAGTTAATGCTAAGAAATACAAAAATTGATAAGTTAAAGCAGAAGTGTAATTTGGTCTATACCATAATTGATAAGTTAATTTTAGAAACAACAGAGACTAGCCTACATTAAATTTTTAAAATTATTCATTACCATTAGACTGGAGTGTTTTATTGGGCACATAAACATTAGTACTTCTAGAAGAGAGAGAGCTCTGTCTTGTAGCATTGACAGATCACAAACAGCAACTATGAGCAACCCCAAGTAACTGCGGTGGGCATAGAGAGCTGGTAGAACCTAGGACCATAAAATAAACCATTTTAGACTTAAATATTATTTAAATACACATGAGAATAATTTTAAGTTCAGTACACCTCCACAACATTACGCAAGATAAACGGTGTCGCGTCTCTAAACACTTCAATAGAAGCGACCACAAGGGCACGGCGGATTTCACAATTAGTGCGATCATGACCAGCACAAACACACCCCGTCGGTTGAATTTGCAAAACAAGCATATCCAGGTCTATGGGTGGAACCTTGAATCCACATGACATGAACGTCATATTTTCATTCACATGTTAAGCCTTCGCACCGCCCCTCCACGTAGCGACCAATCGTAGTAGATTACTTCTCCTTTTTTCTTTCCCTCTTTTTCCTGTAATTAATCCATCGCCTACTTATTTTCTGTCACAATTCCTTTGCAGCCATATTTGATATTACTTCTCAGCTATGTGCTTTTTTACTATTTTGTTATTTAAATTTGTTTAAAGTTTTTTTTTCGCTGAAGAAGGCTTCATGCCAACACGTTCGTTGTTTTATTGCGTTATTTTTCTGAGGTTTGACTATACTTTATTTTACTAATTTCATTTTTGCTTATCGGATTGCAGTCTCTCCCCTTATTACTTAGACTTAGAAAGACTGGCCAATGAAAGGATTTAATTGGGGTCACGTGGCAATTAAGACGTTAGAGAATTTAACGGCCATGAAAAAAAAATGTATTTGTAGATCAAGATGTTTTACATAAAATTTGAAAGTGAAAGGAGTTGTTATGAATATATTTAAGGAATTTTTTTTTGCATGAAGTGCTTCAAAGTCTGTCTTATTTCTGTTCGATCAAATATTTGTTTTTCTTTTGGATATTAGTATTATTGTGAACGTTCCAATAAAAATAGCATCTGCTTGAACCCTAACCCGTCTCAACAGTTCTTTGCAACAGTCACACGTATATTAAGAGCGTTGCGAATCAGTAATGTAATGATTTTATTTATGATGTCTTGAAAATAAACGTAAATAGACATGTTCATCATTACCTTTTGTAAACAATGAATACAATTGGTGACAAATGTCTCTTCATTGTGTTTAAAGCTGTTGATGTATCTTTGTATCTGTATAGCAGTACTGACATCGCTACTAACTGATGGACAAGTCAAAAGAAACATTTACATTAAAATGTTAAAAAATAATCTTTTGTCCATTATTTATCATTACACGTTTTATATCTTGAATTAAATTGACAGCAATCTCAAGTTTTAATTTTTATTTGTTATCTATAATTTGAAGGTATTAAACACTAATCACTAACTTTTCTTACCAAGAAAAGGCTACAAACAAACCTTGACTCATATCAAAATATCTGCGCGCTATAATTCCATTGATAGTGATGTCAGCTAATTGGCTACCCAATAATTTAAAGAGTACATTAAATTAGATGATTTCAGAGATTTAATAAATTTTCTTATAGCACGCTCAAATTAACGGTTCAAATATAAACACATTTTTTGGACCATATAATAGAATTAATGAGTTAGGGTTAGGGACTATATAATGAATGAGTTAGGGACTATATAATAAATGAGTTAGGGCTAGGGACTATATAATGAATGAGTTAGGGCTAGAGACTATATAATGAATGAGTTAGGGACTATATAATGAATGAGTTAGGGCTAGAGACTATATAATAAATGAGTTAGGGACTATATAATGAATGAGTTAGGGCAAGGGACTATATAATAAATGAGTTAGGGACTATATAATAAATGAGTTAGGGCTAGGGACTATATAATGAATGAGTTAGGGCTAGGGACTATATGATGAATGAGTTAGGGCAAGAGACTATATAATAAAAGAGTTAGGGACTATATAATAAATGAGTTAGGGCTAGGGACTATATAATGAATGAGTTAGGGCTAGGGACTATATAATGAATGAGTTAGAGCTAGAGACTATATTATGAATGAGTTCGGGCTAGAGACTATATAATAAATGAGTTAGTGACTATATAATGAATGAGTTAGGGCTAGGGACTATATAATGAATGAGTTAGAGCTAGAGACTATATTATGAATGCGTTAGGGCAAGAGACTATATAATAAATGAGTTAGGGACTATATAATGAATGAGTTAGGGCTAGGGACTATATTATGAATGCGTTAGGGTTAGGTACTATATAATGAATGGGTTAGGGTTAGGTACTATTTAATGAATGAGTTAGGGCTAGGGACTATATTATGAATGAGTTAGGGTTAGGAACTATATAATGAATTATTTAGGGTTAGATACTATATAATGAATGAGACAGGGCTAGGGACTATATTATGAATGAGTTAGGGTTAGGTACTATATAATGAATGAGTTAGGGTTAGGGACTATAATATAATAATTCAGTTAGGGTTTGGGACTATATAATGAATGAGTTAGAGCTAGGGACTATATAATAAATGAGTTCGGAACTATATAATGAATTTATATACTCAACATTTGAAGCACGCGTGTCCGGTAGAGACACCAAAACAGTTATTGCTGACCAGCAGATCTGAGGTGTTCAGTGCCCCAAAAATATCTGGGAAGCACCTTAAGGGTTGATCGATCTCTCCATCTGAATACATAGATTCGTTCTTACAAGGGCAATCTTCAAATATCCTAATGACATCAGTGTCGTCCTTGGAGGCAAAGTTGTAGTAGCTTTGCTCTTTCTGTTCTAACCAAGTGGGCGTGGCAGAATCTTGACTAGAGTGTACACGAGTTATCGGTGCTGGGAGTTCAGGTTTGGGGAGTTTTTCGTCAAGGCATGATTTAACCTTTGAAATGAAATTCGCAAAGTCCTCGTCGCATCTGACGACGGGTGTGGTATACTTGAGAAAAAATGTCTGCAAGGAGATTGATGATTCAAAGGTCCCAGGCGCGTCATTACAGAGATCAACGCATATGACCTTTCCTTCATTATTCCGACCTTCAAATATACCCCAACATGGTTCAATCTGAAAATCAAACAAATATTAGAGTTAAACAAATCTTAGAGTTAAACAAATCTTAGAGTTAAAAAAATCTTAGAGATTTTCTTTCAAATTTTTATCAGCAGAAGCAAATAGTTTATTGTTGAACATTATCGCATGATCATGCGTTGAAACCTGTGTAAAACTATGTAAATCAGTGTAAATCCGTGTAAATCAGTGTAAACCCGTGTAAATATATGTAAACCAGTTTAAATTTGTTCATACATTTGGCAGTAATAACTTACAGGCGTAGTTCATCAATGATAATGTTTCATGTTTCCATCGCCACTAATTGCTTTTATTTATTTGTAAAAAAAATTCAAATTAGTTATAAGCTAGTTGTAAGAAAAAGAAATTAAATCTTTTCCAAAGCAGTCAATGAAGTGATCAAGAAAGAAAAAAAAACAACGATTTTCTTAATGAAAAAAAACGGAAGTTTTGTCCTATTAATATTTAGAAATATGAATTATTTAAATTCTAAAAAAGTTAGGATCTAGAATTTAGACTCTTATATAGTAAAATAGAGCACTAGGGAAGGGTATGACGCTAGTTTGACAGCACAACACTTCTCTATAACTGTGTTACCCGAAGTGGTGGTACTCACACCGGTCCGCGAGCAATTCGATGCCTGTCCATGGGCGATAGGTAGCCGTTCCGCAAGCGATACGCTGCCATTCCGCATAATATGGTCAAAGAAAATAGACAAGACCAAATCAAAGATTTCCTTATCTAAGAAAATAGACAAGACCAAATCAAAGATTTCCTCATCTAAGAAAATAGACAAGACCAAATCAAAGATTTCCTCATCTAAGAAAATAGACAAGACCAAATCAAAGATTTCCTCATCAAAGAAAATAGACAAGACCAAATCAAAGATTTCCTCATCTAAGAAAATAGACAAGACCAAATCAAAGATTTCCTCATCAAAGAAAATAGACAAGACCAAATCAAAGATTTCCTCATCAAAGAAAATAGACAAGACCAAATTAAAGATTTCCTCATCTCTCGTTTCAAAACAACTTTTAAAAAAGATTGATTTTTTTTTTTTAAATTTTAAAACGTTTATAACGATTTTCTGTCTTCTAGAAATAGTTTGATATTTTGAAATCAAGAATTAAATCATAAACATATTTTGAAATCAAGAATTAAATCTAAATCATAAACATATTTTGAAAACCGGTAAAACCAAAAAAATATTAAACTAATATTAAAATAAAACTTAAACGAATCGCTTTGAATAGTAATGTAATTATTATTGTTAATGTGATCCATAAGGTAATAGTAATGTAATAGTAATGTAAAGGTTAAAGTGATCCATACGGTAATGGTAATATAATAGTAATGTAATAGTTAAAGTGATCCATAAGGTAATGGTAATGTAATAGTAATGTAATAGTTAAAGTGATCCATAAGGTAATAGTAATGCATAGTAATGTAATAGTTAAAGTGATCCATAAGGTAATGTAATGCAATAGTAATGTAATAGTTAAAGTGATCCATAAGGAAATGGTAACGCAATAGTTATGTAATAGTTGAAGTGATCCATAAGGTAATGGTAATGCAATAGTAATGTAATAGTTAAAGTGATCCATAAGGCAATGGTAATGCAATAGTTATGTAATAGTTAAAGTGATCCATAAGGAAATGGTAGTGCAATAGTTATAGCTTTTCATAATGCAATAGTAATGTAATAGTTAAAGTGATCCATAAGGTAATGGTAATGCAATAGTTATAGCTATCCATAATGTAATAGTAATGTAATAGTTATAGCATTCATAATGCAATATCAATACAATAGTCATAGCGATCTACCTGTTGATACTCTTTGTGCATATGGAAGTTTGAGTGATATTTTGGATATGAAGGAGTTCGTTCTTGAATATCGCAGAATTTATTATATGATCTCTGTATCATAACTTTTTTTTTAGAATTAACCTACAAACATATATTAGGTATCAACGAATTGCATTTTTTCAGGCCCTAACCCTAATCCTATCTAAACAACTTGCTATAAAAGCTATAGCTTTATTTTGAAAAGTTTGCCCAAGTTCCTAGTTTAGCAAGAATTTAGCAGTAATAAATAAATAAAGCAGTATAATAGCAGTAGTAAATCAGTAGTTTAGAAGAAGTTTAGCATTAGTTTAGCAGCAGTTTAGCAGTAGTTTAGCAGTAGTTTAGCAGTAGTTTAGCAGTAATGACATTTAAAATCACCAATGGAAACGTCAAAAACGACATCCACATGTTGAAAATAATATTTTGTCTATTATTTATTATTATCCATAGATACCCGATATTATCTTTAAATTCAAGTTTCGTGAATATGTCAAGAGAAACTACAAAACAGGACTTCAGGTGTTAAGCGCTAAGCAAAAGTAATGGAGCGTTCCTGTGCTAAAATTGAAACTGCTTGAACAAGCAGAGAGAACAAGACAAGAGTGTCACATTGACAGACAAGAAAGTTGCATTAAAAGACAAGAAAATTACATTGAAAGACAAGAGAATTACGTTGAAAGACAAGAGAATTACATTGAAAGACAAAAGAATTACATTGAAAGACAAGAGCAATACAATGAAAGATAAAAGAATTACATTGAAAGACAAGAGAATTACATTGAAAGACGAGAGAATTACATTGAAAGACGAGAGAATTACATTGAAAGACAAGAGAATTACAATGAAAGATAAAAGAATTACATTGAAAGGTAAGAGAATTACAATAAAAGATAAAAGAATTACGTTAAAACGCGAGAGAATTACAATGAAAGATAAAAGAGTTACATTGAAAGGCAAGAGAATTACAATGAAAGATAAAAGAATTACAATGAAAGGCAAGAGAGTTGCATTTAAAGACAAGAGAGGGACATAGAAAGACAAGAGAGGGACATAGAAAGACAAGAGAGGGTCAAAGAAAGACAAGAGAGGGTCAAAGAAAGACAAGAGAGGGTCAAAGAAAGTCAAGAGAGGGACATAGAAAGACAAGTGATTTAGACAGAAAGACAAAAGAATTAAAATAGAAAAACAAGAGATGACTTAGAAAGTCTTGCCTTTTTCCAAAACTGCAAACATTTGTGTATGATGGTAACAGTAGCGTCCAAGAATATCTCCTCAAACCATAGACAGTAAGGCCCGTCTGAAAAGTAAGATTGGATCTTTACCTTAAAAAATCGATTCTTAGTTATTACATCTATAATTTATGCTAATTTATCTATGAAAGTCTTAATAATTATATGAAGAATATTTTTTCAGTCAATGAACATATAGTTTTTGATATCAAGGGACATATCGTTTTCGACATTGTAACGGACTATGTTTTCACATGTAAACAGAGAGGTAGCATGAGTGGACAGTGAGTGTGTTCACCAGGTTTTTCCACGGGGAGAGACAATCAATGTGGATTGTATTTTTGAGAACAAATGTGAACTCCACGTTTTTGGAGAGTAAAATTATGTTTTTGTCAGAGCGGTTGTTTTGCACGCTTTGCTGGTAATAAAGTATGAGTTGACTGAGATAGTAGAGAGCTGAGCGCAGAGCAGTAGAGTCAGTCAGTAGCGTGAGAGCTGTGAGATTAGACAGTTGAGCTGAGTTATAGTAGTCTGAGGACGTGTCTTTCTTAATGATGGAATACTATAGATATATATGTGAAATTACATTCATGCAAGGATTATTTATTAATATTATCAATATAAAGTGTGTTCAATAAAGTACTGTGAGTTTTAACTAGAATTGAGTATTCTTCTTTACGTGCCTGAATAATAAGTGAAAGAATGAAGAAGACTGAGTCGGCATCCTGAAGCGTTAATATAAGTAACCATACTACTGACATAACCCACAGCATAAGAAATAACATCCCACGCCATGTCAGAGTAGAAGTGTGTTACAAATGGTGTCAGAAGCGGTGTAACGACGATGCGTTACAAATATTGTCAGAAGTGTCAGAACAACGATGTATTACAGAACATTGAGTAACAATGATATATTTTAACATTCGAATCGAACGTCATTACGCCCGAGTATTTGTCAAGTCTGAGAAGAGTCCACGACACACAGAGCAAGCTGACAACGATTGAATTTAGGTCAGTCACGGGAGTCAAAAGTTGAGAGTTCAAACAGCTAACTGGTACACTGTTTCAATTATATAACAGTGGAGTGAATATTCTCGTGGAAGAAACAGCAAGAAATCTATTTTACAGTTATTAGTCAACGAAAGAGATGATCCACACAAAACCAAAAGAAGTCTGATGTCATTACAGATGAGATGTTTTATCAAGACAGCGGAAGTAAGATTTCCCCAGCATAATCTTTACTTTATACAAGCCGCACAGTTCAAGTCAAGTAATTCTTCAAGTAATTCTTCAATTACTCACAAGTGCAACAGAACCGGAGAGAAATTAGACAATTTTCAATTATTGGATTATCACAATTACACTATTACGCAAGGTACTTACATTGGAGTATTGCAGCAATTTGTGGTGTAACTTTTCTCATTGGATTATTTTACCCAAGTACACTACCACATAGGATTATCTACTACCTAGAAGGAGCATCTACTACATAGGATTATCGATTACACAGAAATCATAGCGTCACAGAGGAGCAGAGGTGACCAACTACGGATTTCTTTTAAACACTTGGTATTTATGTATTTATGTGTTATGTATTATATATAATTTAAGACTTTAAAAATCTACTTATATCATACTTAATTAGATTAAGTAAATTTTTAACTTTTTCTGTGTAATATAAGTTTAATTTTAGAGTATACTGTAGGGACATCCACGGTGTTATCTTTCCTAGGGAAGTTTTTTTATTAAAACGGTAAAGGTTTCTTCTGGCCCTATTTATAACACTGTAGGATAATTTTGTGTTAGCTGTGAAGTCTAGTTTGTACATTGTCATAACTGTTGTTTTTTAGTAGATCGTGTCATATTTGTGCTATTTGTCTTGTCATTGTTATACATATTGTCAACCTACTGTCATATTTTCTACTATCTTGTGGTCCATAAACTACACAGTACTTTTGTATTTGTTGTCTCATTTGTATTCATGTAAACGTCTACATATCTGTATTTATGTTGTGAAGTAGACAATTTAATTATTTTAAATTTTTCTTACACTTATTTATAACTTATAATTCATGTATCAACTTGCATTTGTGTATACATTCATTAACATGTAGATATATGAAATATCGTAAACTATTTTAATTGATAACCAAAGAATAAGGAGATAACTGATATACTGATACATAACAATATAATTTTAGTTACTCACATTACACATAAAAAATGGCAGAGTACTTGGAATTATTAGAAGTAGGTGAGAAGCTTGGTTTGAAGCAGGAGAAATTAACTGACTTCGTAACTCGAGAAATGGACAAAATACGAGACCGACAAGACAAAGACAAAGACCGAGAAGCTAGACTGTTAGAGAGAAGCGACCTTAAACAAATAGAAGAATTAAAATTAAAAGGACAAAAGGAAATAGAGGATATGAAATTAAAAGAACAGGAAATGAAATTAAAAGGACAAAAAGAAATTGATGAACTAAATTTAAAAGGACAAAAGGAAATAGAAGAACTTAAATTAAGGGAACAAGATATGAAAATAAGAGAGGAAGAGCTAAAACTAGAAAGAGCTAGGATAGAATCAGGACAGCATACTACATCAACAAGCAATAGGGAAACCAACAGTGCATACAAACCTAAATTTAGAGAATTTAATGAACATAAAGAAGAAATTATCAGTTATCTGTCACAATTTGAAGGCATATGTCAGTCTTATAATTATAGAGAAGAGACTTGGGCTAATATTTTATTGAGCAGACTATCAGGGAAAAGCCTAAGCATTATTAATTCACTTAGTGAAGAACAAAAGAATAATTATACCTATATAAAGAAAGTTTTGTTAAAGTTCTATGGAAACACGGAAGACATTTATAGAAAAAATTTCCATAACATAAGACTAGAGAGAGAAGTAGATCCTAACACCACCATATTCAATATTAGAGACAATCTTGTCAAATGGCTTGAATTAACTGAAATTGACCTAAATGATCCAAAAGCATTACTGGATATGTTTATCATAGACAAAATATTAAGAAATGCATCAGTCACTTTATTTTCATTCCTTAAAGAGAGAAAGATTAAAAATGAGCGTGAGTTAGTTGACTCAATCACAACATTTAAAGATGCTCACCCCAATGAAGAGCTAGACAACTACCTAGAAGGAGCATCTACTACAGAGGATTATCGATTACACAGAAATCATAGCGTCACAGAGGAGCAGAGGTGACCAACTACGGATTTCTTTTAAACACTTGGTATTTATGTATTTATGTGTTATATATTATATATAAGTTAAGACTTTAAAAATCTACTTATATCATACTTAATTAGATTAAGTAAATTTTTACTTTTTCTGTATAATATAAGTTTAATTTTAGAGGATACTGTAGGGACATCCACGGTGTTATCTTTCCTAGGGAAGTTTTTTTATTAAAACGGTAAAGGTTTCTTCTGGCCCTATTTATAACACTGTAGGATAATTTTATGTTAGCGGTGAAGTCTAGTTTGTACATTGTCATAACTGTTGTTTTTTAGTAGATCTTGTCATATTTGTGCTATTTGTCTTGTCATTGTTATACATATTGTCAACCTACTGTCATATTTTCTACTATCTTGTGGTCCATAAACTAAACAGTACTTTCGTATTTGTTGTCCCATTTGTATACATGTAAACGTCTACATATCTGTATTTATGTTGTGAAGTAGACAATTTAATTATTTTAAATTTTTCTTACACTTATTTATAACTTATAATTCATGTTTCAACTTGCATTTGTGTATACATTCATTAACATGTAGATATATGAAATATCGTAAACTATTCTAATTGATAACCAAAGAATAAGGAGATAACTGATATACTGATACATAACAATATAATTTTAGTTACTCACATTACACATAAAAAATGGCAGAGTACTTGGAATTATTAGAAGTAGGTGAGAAGCTTGGTTTGAAGCAGGAGAATTTAACTGACTTCGTAACTAGGGAGATGGACAAAATACGGAACAAACAGGAAAGAGACAAGGAGAGAGATAGTCAAAGACAGAAAGAAGACAAAGACCGACAAGACAAAGACAAAGACCGAGAAGCTAGACTGTTAGAGAGAAGCGACCTTAAACAAATAGAAGAACTAAAATTAAAAGGACAAAAGGAAATAGAAGAACTTAAATTAAGGGAACAAGATATGAAAATAAGAGAGGAAGAGCTAAAACTAGAAAGAGCTAGGATAGAATCAGGACAGCATACTACATCAACAAGCAATAGGGAAACCAACAGTGCATACAAACCTAAATTTAGAGAATTTAATGAACATAAAGAAGAAATTATTAGTTATCTGTCACAATTTGAAGGCATATGTCAGTCTTACAATTATAGAGAAGAGACTTGGGCTAATATTTTATTGAGCAGATTATCAGGGAAAAGCCTAAGCATTATCAATTCACTTAGTGAAGAACAAAAGAATAATTATACATATATAAAGAAAGTTTTGTTAAAGTTCTATGGAAACACAGAAGACATTTATAGAAAAAATTTCCATAACATAAGACTAGAGAGAGAAGTAGATCCTAACACCACCATATTCAATATTAGAGACAATCTTGTCAAATGGCTTGAATTAACTGAAATTGACCTAAATGATCCAAAAGCATTACTGGATATGTTTATCATAGACAAAATATTAAGAAATGCATCAGTCTCTTTATTTTCATTCCTTAAAGAGAGAAAGATTAAAAATGAGCGTGAGTTAGTTGACTCAATCACAACATTTAAAGATGCTCACCCCAATGAAGAGCTAGACAATAGAAACAGCACACTAGCCTCTATTAGAAACACACCCAGTGATAGGGACAGTCAAAAACAAAACACATATCAAAACAGAAGATACCACAGCCTACCTGCCAGATGGCAAAACAATAAATTTCAGAAAAGTCATCAAAACAATTACCAGACACCATATACTAATTATTCAAACAACAACAAATGTTTCTACTGTGGCATTCCAGGTCACAAAAAATATGAGTGTAGGAAATTACATAGAGATTTAGGACATTCACAACAATACTATCAGAGAACATCACCCAACAGTAGTCCAATTAGATACAACAGTGCAAATAGGAGTAGACAACCATATAAAAATCAAAGATATAATTCCAATCAGACTAACAGTAGACAAAACACCAAACCACATGAAACTTTAGCTAGCGCATGTCACAGTGAAGGAAGTTTACAATTTTTTCCTTCTTATGTAAACAACCAACTTGTTCAGTGTCTAAGAGACACAGGTTGTACAACAATAGTAGTTGACAAAAAATTGATTGACCCTAAAGACCATATATCTGAAAAAACCACAGTCATGTTAGCAAATAACACAAAAGTTGAATGTTATAAAGCAGTAGTGGACATAGACTGTCCATGGTTGACAGGAAAGGTAACGGCAGTACTTATGGACAACCCAGTATGTCAGTTAATAATTGGAAATATTAAAGAAATTCCAGATAATTCCCAAGAACTATTCTTAAATTGGATTGAATCAAAAAATTTAACCAAAGAGTATATAAGTGCAATAACAAGACAACAACATAAAACTAGTCAGACACAGCCTGAAATAGAAGAAAAATTAGACATTCCAAAACAAATATCTAGAGAGGACATAATTAGAATGCAGACAGAAGATAGGCAAATTCAGGACATTAGAAACAAAATTAAGGACAATAACACAATTTATAGAGGACATAATTACACAATAAAACATAATATTCTAATCAGAAATTTTGAGAAAGGTGAAATCAAAAAATCTCAAATAATAGTACCATTAATACTCAGAAACAAAATACTCAACCATGCACATGACAGTCCTTTGGCTGGACACATGGGTATAAAAAAAACATTAGAAAGGGTCACACAGAATTTTTATTGGCCAGGCATACACAAGGACATAAAGAAACACATAAACAAATGCATACCATGTCTGACAAAAAACCCAATACACAGTAAACACAGAGCACCCATACAACCCACAGACAAAATAGGTAGAAACTTTGAGAAGGTAGCTATAGATATCATTGGTCCTCTTAATCCACCATCAAATAAGGGACACAAATTTATTTTAACCATGATTGATATGGCATCTAGATGGCCAGAGGCAATTCCCCTCAAAAACATTAATTCAGAAACAATTTGCATGGCATTATTAGATGTATTTACAAGACATGGGTTCCCTGATAAAATATTGTCAGATAATGGAACACAGTTTACTTCCAACTTAACCAATGCAGTTACAAAAATGCTAGGTATAATACAAGTACATTCCACAATATATAGACCACAGGCTAATGGTATGGTAGAACGATGGAACAAAACACTAAAAACAATGTTAAATAAAACAACAATAGACCACCCTAGAGAATGGCACCTATATATACCCATGGTTTTATTCGCCTATAGAGAGAGTATACAAGACACCACTGGGTACTCTCCATTTGAGCTAATGTTTGGGGCCAATCCAAAGGGACCGTTAACTCTTTTTAAAGAAAATATTTTAGGCCAGAAAGGCACACAACAAGACACATTTGACATAATTACAAAAATTAGAGAGAGGATTACATATGGCATAGAAAATGCTAAAGAAAACACTGATAGGGAGTCTAAAAGACAAAGACATATAAAGAATACACATAGATACCTCAGAGATCTTAAAGTACATGATAAAGTTTTGGTATGGTTGCCAAACAATAATGGACAAAAGATTTGGCAGGGTCCGTTTACAATTCATGACAAGTTAAATTTAGTTGATTATGTAATTCACATGAAGGGTGAATTGAAAGTCCTACATGTGGACTTGCTCAGAAAATATGACTCTGTTCCTGAAGAGTTAGAAACCATCAGTAATGAAATAAGTAGCACAGCCACCGTTGCTAGTGTTATACAATTAGAAGACAATGAAAATAACACCACAACAAACAGACACTTAACAACAATTCTAAAAGAATACAAAGATGTCATCACAGAGAACATAGGACACACTAGCAGTTTAGAACACAAGATAATATTAACACAGGAACCCACATTCAAACACAAAATCTATCCAATTCCATATGCATTTAGGGAAGAAGTAAAGAAAGAACTAAATCATTTAATACAGACCAACAAGATTAAAAGATCAGATTCACCAATAGCATCACCCATGGTAGTAGTAAAAAAGAAAAATGGCCAGTGCCGTATATGTTGTGACTATAGGGAGTTAAATAAAATCACACAATTAGATGCAGAACCCATGAGGGACACCAGAGAACTACTGGAAGAAATAGGCTCCTCCACATTATTCACCCACTTAGATTTAAACAGAGGATTCTGGCAAATAGGCATGCATCCGGATTCCATGCCTTTGACTGCATTTGCCACAGAGGAAGGCTTGTTCGAATGGACAGTAATGCCATTTGGTCTAGTTAATTCCACCGCAACATTTTCTCGATTCATGCGAATCATGCTAGAAGGCATACCAAATGTCGTACATTTTGTCGATGACATCTGTATTCACACTAAGGATATGAAGACACATTTAGAGACTATAAAAACAGTACTAAACAAATTAAGAGCACATGGAGTTACAATAGCACCAAACAAATTAAAGTTTGCACAAGAGGACATTGAATTTTTAGGATTTAAAGTCGGTAAAAACACAATTCAGCCCACAGAACACAACAGAGGAAAAATACTAAATATAAAAACACCACACACTCAGAAAGAAGTAAAAGCCATTTTAGGTTTGTGCAATTTTTACAGCACTTTTGTTCCAAAATTTTCTGATGTTACACTACCCTTAAGGAAACTAATAAATAAAGATAGCAAGAAACAAATAGTATGGACGGATGAATGCGAAAATACACTGAGAACAATCAAAGAAATTTTCCAAAGTGACAACATATTGTTATCACCCAATTTTAAACAATCTTTCACTCTAGTTACAGACGCCTCCAACATTGGATTAGGAGCTTGCCTTATGCAAGAATACAATCATAAATTAAGACCCATTACCTATTTAAGTAGAGCATTAAGCAGAACTGAAATTAACTACTCAACCATTGAAAAAGAATGCTTAGCAATTGTGTGGGCACTTACCAAACTACAGAAATATCTATTAGGCAGAAAATTTACATTATTGACTGATCACAAGCCATTAATGGCACTGAATAGAAAGAAAATAGCGAATAGTAAAATAAACAGATGGTCGTTGATACTATTAGATTATCAGTATGAGATAAGGACAATAAAAGGAAAAGACAATACAGTAGCTGATTTCCTTTCCAGACACATTGAACATGCAGACAATGACAAAGACACTGACTTAAGACACATTAGTCAGACATTCTAAATGAATATACACACATACGTTCACTCAGTTTTTTGATAAGACACTTGTACATATCAATTTTTGTAAATGAATATCATATTTTAACCGATTGTAAATTTTCTAATGCAAAATTTAAGATTGTTACATTCATTTTGCAGTGTTTATTATTCATTAAGATGTTAATGTCACTTCACATTATCATACATAAAGATTTTAAGAGGTTGTCATTGGTGATTTTTTAATTTTTTGCCAGGGTACATTATTCACTATTAAGTGTGATATTAACAGTAAAAGACTCTGTATTTCATAATGATGAAATGTTAATGTTGTTACACTGATTTGATTGTTAGATGTGGCATTGAAATTTTCTAAGAGACATTATCATTATTTCAACATATAATGCCAAAAATTTTGTTGCACAAAATTTTTTCAGATGGGTGGGGCATGTAACGGACTATGTTTTCACATGTAAACAGAGAGGTAGCATGAGTGGACAGTGAGTGTGTTCACCAGGTTTTTCCACGGGGAGAGACAATCAATGTGGATTGTATTTTTGAGAACAAATGTGAACTCCACGTTTTTGGAGAGTAAAATTATGTTTTTGTCAGAGCGGTTGTTTTGCACGCTTTGCTGGTAATAAAGTATGAGTTGACTGAGATAGTAGAGAGCTGAGCGCAGAGCAGTAGAGTCAGTCAGTAGCGTGAGAGCTGTGAGATTAGACAGTTGAGCTGAGTTATAGTAGTCTGAGGACGTGTCTTTCTTAATGATGGAATACTATAGATATATATGTGAAATTACATTCATGCAAGGATTATTTATTAATATTATCAATATAAAGTGTGTTCAATAAAGTACTGTGAGTTTTAACTGGAATTGAGCATTCTTCTTTACGTGCCTGAATAATAAGTGAAAGAATGAAGAAGACTGAGTCGGCATCCTGAAGCGTTAATATAAGTAACCATACTACTGACATAACCCACAGCATAAGAAATAACATCCCACGCCATGTCAGAGTAGAAGTGTGTTACAGACATCAATATTTTTTATTTTGTTAAAATTCTTGCCAGAAATAGATGTTCCAACTGTAATTAACGTCTTTTAAATCACATTATCAAACCAATTCCACTTTTTGTGTTCTATATTAAGGACAATTTCTTTTGTTTCGAATTTTGTAATTTGGCTGAAGAAAGTTATAGTAGCTTGAAATTCCAAATAAACATTTCAAGAAACTCAAAATTGGGAAGTTTATATTAAATACTTACTGAGTTTATATTCATGGTAACACGTGCAGTAATCATTTTGCAACAAATCCACCAGCTTCAATAATGACTTTTGACACACGGGGTTGTCACACGGTGGAATGTGCACGCTCACTCGATGTATTTGGTCGTACGACATCGTCAACTAAATCTCTATTCAAGAGTTAGGGTTAGGGTTAGGGAATGTGCACGCTCACTCGATGTATTTGGTCGTACGACATCGTCAACTAAATCTCTATTCAAGAGTTAGGTTAGGGTTAAGGAATGTGCACGCTGACTCTATGTATTTGGTCGTACGACATTGTCAACTAAATCTCTATTCAAGAGTTAGGTTAGGGTTAAGGAATGTGCACGCTGACTCTATGTATTTGGTCGTACGACATTGTCAACTAAATCTCTATTCACGAGTTAGGGTTAAGGTTAGGGAATGTGCACGCTCACTCGATGTATTTGGTGGTACGACATTGTCAACTAAATCTCTATTCAAGAGTTAGGTTAGGGTTAAGGAATGTGCACGCTGACTCTATGTATTTGGTCGTACGACATTGTCAACTGAATCTCTATTCACGAGTCAAAAAGCCATTGTTTATAAAAAAATAAACCGTTTACTGTAGAATTACATTTATGTCTCTCCTAGTTTTGCACACACAAACTTGGTTAAGACAAGATATGTTTCTATTGATTCAAAAACAAAATTTAAAAAAAAAAAAGAAATTTCTTGCCCTAGTTTTGCGTACACAAACATGCTTATAGTTTGAAAGACAAAGCTCCAACCATTTGTTGTTATCTTCGATGTGTTACTAATACATTTTATTGTTCCTAATTATGTCAGTATACTTAAATATTCCCACATGCTTATTTATTTAAAGAAAGGGACAATCCTCTAGCGGACAATATAGAATCTGAACTGACTGAAAGGAGACGACACATTGTAGCCATGTTCTGTTGACTGTCTAATCCACTAGTCTAGAAATCAAAAATAGATTAAACCCACTGTTATATTTTCTCTGTCTACGTTATAAAAGTATAAAATATTTTAACACACATTACTAGACATCAGAGTCCCACATATGGATGCACTCCAGCAATCATTGTACCAGCATTCCAGGAATATTAGACCCGTATTGCACATTGGCGCACAACCAAAATATGCAATACAGACAGATACGCGGATTGATATATCAGTGCCAACATTGAGGACTTTATTCCTGTCAGTTCTTGGCCTAGTTCAGGCGGCGGATCTCTTTATACGTTTTTTCAATAACCGAAGTTTTCTTTTCAATGACATTTCTGTTCAACACCGAGCATCGCTCTCTCTTTCACTCCCTGTCTGTCCTTTTAACTGGCTCGAACACGCTTTCTCTCTTTCACTCCCTGTCTGCCTTTTTTACTGTCTCGAACACTCTTTCTATCTTTCCCTCCCTGTCTTTTTTTTACTGTCTCGAAAACTTTTTATCATGCAGCAACATATAAATTATCAAACGTATGTTTTTCTCGACACTCATCTACTTTCCACGCAGTGGTCTCTCAATGTCTTCTATTCTTTTTCTTTTCAGTCTCATTTTCTCCAAAGTCTTTCTTTATCTGTGTATGTGTGTGTCTCAATATGTCGCCATCAGTTTCTCAGTGTGTGTCTCCATCTGTCGCTGTCAGTTTTTGTGTGTCTGTCTCAATCTGTTGCTATCGGTTTCTCTGTGTGTGTTTCCCTCTCTGTGAACATCAGTTTCTCTGTGTCCAAATCTGTAGCCATCAGTTTTTGTGTGTCTCTATCTGTCGCCATGAGGTTCTCTGATTCCTCATTCTTAATCTTCAGTCTTTCTATCTGTTTTAGTGGCTGATTGGATTAACAAAGAGCCCCGGACACATTTAAAAAGTATCTTACATTATTCAGCTAAATTAATTTGATAGACACGATTAAAAAGTGTCTTATATTATTATTCAGCTAAATTAATTTGATAACTTTACAAATATAATAAAATGGTGATTGTATGACAAAACGCGAAGCTTTTATTTATCCAAAAGATTAAGGTACAGCCTGGCAAAAGAGGATCGACTTGGTTGAACACGTGACCGTTCACTCTCTTCTCATGCAACTTGACACCCAAGAGAAAGCCAGCAATGTTGTTTACATTCTGACCGCCCTCTCTCTTCTCACACAACTTGACACCCGGGAGAAAGCCAGCAATGTTGTTTACATTCTGACCGCCCTCTTTCTTCTCACACAACTTGACACCCGGGAGAAAGCCAGCAATGTTGTTTACATTCTGACCGCCCTCTCTCTTCTCACACAACTTGACACCCGGGAGAAAGTCAGCAATGTTGTTTACATTCTGACCGCCCTCTCTCTTCTCACACAACTTGACACCCAAGAGAAAGCCAGCAATGTTGTTTACATTCTGACCGCCCTCTCTCTTCTCACACAACTTGACACCCAAGAGAAAGCCAGCAATGTTGTTTACATTCTGACCGCCCTCTCTCTTCTCACACAACTTGACACCCGGGAGAAAGCCAGCAATGTTGTTTACATTCTCTTTTAATTGGCCTGCTACTCAACGATCACGCACTACCTTTATGATTTTAACGATTTTAAGAGCTGTACATATTTCCTATTGTGTGCTTAGCTGCACTGTTTAATCCTCAATGTTATGAATACATGCATCTGTACCTTTTTGGTGTTATGTAAATTAATTGAAGGTGGAAATTTGTGGGTATAAGTTTTGTTTAAAAATAATTTTTAAAGTAATTTTTTTTTAATATTAGACTAATTTTTTTCCCTCTACTAAAAATTCTCCATGCATCAGTGTACAAGCAGCTTTATACATTGATCTTGTTACTTCCTCTATAATGAACCCCCCTGTTTTTCAATCATCTTGTTGCTTCCTCTATAGTGAACCCCACTGTTTCTGCAGTCATCTCGTTACTTCATCTTTAATGAACCTCACCGTTTCTCATAGTTATAATTCATTATACTCCCATTCACGATGTCGGGGCACAGACCCCCCCCCCCAATCGATAGGTTACAAATATGGTTTTGATTAACTTTCAGATCTCTCCTTCTCCATTGGATTTGATTCTTTATAAACAATTTTCATTGCAATTTCGTCTATCCCAAAGAGGTCGAACTACGTCATCCCTTTAGATACCATCCCCAAAAATAAAGAAATTTCCATTAAATTTGAGGTAATAAATAATAAAAGTTTTTACTACAACAAAATATCGTTTGTTGGTTGGTTGGTTGGTTGGTTGGNTTAATGAACCCCACCGTTTCTCATAGTTATAATTCAATTTACTCCCATTCCCGATGTCGGGGCACAGCCCCCCCCCCCCCAATCGATAGGTTACAAATATGGTTTTGATTAACTTTCAGATCTCTCCTTCTCCATTGGATTTGATTCTTTATAAACAATGTTCATTGCAATGTCGTCTATCCCAAAGAGGTCGAACTACGTCATCCCTTTAGATAGCATCCCCAAAAATAAAGAAATTTCCATTTAATTTGAGGTAATAAATAATAAAAGTTTTTACTACAACAAAATATCGTTTGTTGGTTGGTTGGTTGGTTGGTTGGATGGTTGGTTGGTTTCCTTTCTTTAATGTTATTTGGTTGTTTGGTTACCTTTCTTAAAAAATTGAACTAACTTTGAAAATGCATGGTGTGTATTAATCACATCTCAAGCTATACATTATAAGGTCTTGGAATGTTTGACGCAATATTATTTGGCTTCCAGTTGAACGCAAACCGAAATAGAAAAGGACATTTCTGGTTTTCCCCAAAGGTTATTATGTTAAGGCAAAGTGGCCGTGAAACGAATTGTACACAGACGTTCAATGTTAACACGTGTCTTGAACAAAGTAACACCGGATATTTCAAAACTTACAAAACTTCCAAGCCTTATCAGGCTCTGGGTCAGTTAGTCGGTGAATCACACATTAAATAAGCATCGGGATTTTTCAGCAATGCATTCTAATTTTGCAGACGGCAACCATTCATTTTATTTTCTGTGTTGACCTAATTGCCATTAAAATATATATATATATTAATAAAAAAAGAATTTGGTAGAATTTACAATGTACAAGCAATTGTAATATGTGATGTGATGGCACATATAGTGCTTCATTCAGATAGTTAACTTTACAGTGGTTTTCCTTTAAGTAAATTGTAAATAAAATTAAAGTGTTCAAAGAATTTATTTTTTGAAATATGACATGATATTACAAGATTGACACTAGTTATTTGCCAACATAGTCTTAGGATTAGATTTAGGCTTAGGGTTAAGGGTTTGGTTTAGGGGTTAGGGATCTTGGTAACGTTAGTTTAAAGAAAAAATTCGTCAACAACAAAATGTTTGCAAGAAAAAGTACTTTAACGTTCAACATTTACGGTTGACCGATTCTAAAGAAGAAAATCCTGTCACGGAGACCGGGAGAAGTTAGTCGACCATAAAAAATCCTATTCATAAGTTGTGTAACATAACTGCAGTATGAAATCATACGGAAAGAAAATCTCGCGCCCCATGAGGTGATAAAGCGTAATAATGCTTCAAAACTTTAAGTTTGTAAAAAATAAGTAATTCTAGGCATGAGAATGCGTGAAAAGATTTTAAAAATTTCCCTTTCAATTTTAACGAGAATGAATGTAATTGTCAATTGCATCGACACATTGTTTAATTATACTAGATATTACACAAATATTTTACACAAATATTTTACATCAATATTTTCCAGCTCATACGATTTAAGAGATTATTAGCGTTTTTAGGTTTTTTTTAATGTCACATGTGAGGATGGATAAATAATTAATTGTTGTTGGCAAGTAAAGATTTGGTGTGGATGGGTATATGATTGGATTGAATGGATACAGTGTAAGGTTATTGGTTATAGGGGTTTAGGGGTTTAGGGGTTTAGGGGATTTGGGGGCTAGGGGTTTAGGGGTTGAGGGGTTGAGAGGTTTAGGGGGGTTAGGGGGTTAGGGGTTAAGGGGTTTAGGGGTTTAGGGGTTTAGGAGTTTTAGGGGTTTAGGGGGTTAGGGGTTTAGGGATTTAGGGATTTAGGGGGTTAGAGGTTTAGGGGTTTAGGGGGAAGGGGGTTGAGGGGGGTGGTGAGGGG
>CAXITT010000262.1:9543-27943 GCA_964033795.1 Lymnaea stagnalis
AAAAAAAAAAAAGAAAAAAGAATATAACATAAATAAATCTATAAATACATTTTACTTTGTGCTGATCTATCTATTTTAATAACACAGAATTGTAGGAAAAACTTTTCATTGCATCTTTAGCTTGTTAATGAACAAGTTAAAACTTTATAAATCAAAAAATTATATTTGACTATTGTAATTTATACTCATTTCAATTTGTTACAAGTTATAATAATGTAATAACCAGACAATTTTTAAGATAAAAATTTTAATAGAGAAAACGTTGTTGTTGACGTCAACTGTTATTCCCCCACTTCTTGTCCATAATTGTCAAAAGTTTCTAACCCCCCACCCCCACCCTTTTCTAACCCCCCCCCCTGTTTTGTTGACTTGCGAGTATTCCTTCAATTATGTGAAAAGATTATATAAAATATCATAGAATTGAACATTGATTAAAAGTGACGTAAATAAGGTCACATACATCGAACTTACATCTACTTATCAGTTATATCATAAACAAGGATACTTTATATGACATCCATGAATCACATCATTAACATACAAATCTAAAATCTACATATTACTACGTATTCTTGACCTGCGCTTTTCCGTATTTTATCGTCCCCTACCTTTATTTAGTCGTTAATCAAAATCTCCCTGATCCTTGAATTCCGCTATCAACTCTAATGGGCACATGTGTTAACACTGTACAGGTCGGTCACGATGTGCGGTACATCCTAAATATAGCTCGACTCTAAAAGGCACACGTCACGCCGTCAAGGCGGGGATCCCACTCCGGCGCTGAGCCAGTGGCATTGCGTGGGACCTGTCGCGGTGGCCGCCGTTGCAAATACCTCAACAATGTGGTGCTATTATCTTCCTTCCTTAGCTTAGGAAACTGAGAGGGTAGAATTGAAAGGGTTGTCTTTGTCATAAGGGGCGTTAGCAAATTACGTCACGCTCAGGGGGGGAGAAAGGGGGGGGGGTCGAGAATTTGTGAACATTGTGACAGGGGGAGGGGGGGGGTAAAAATTGTGACGTCACAAAATATATTTACATCTAAAATGTTCTAATTTTGAATTTTTTTTCATTCAATTAATTTTAAAAAGCCTAATTTGATGTCGTATTTGCCTTAGGTGCAGTGAAACTCAGTCGCGCACACCTTCTGCTCATATCGAAAAATGACGCAAAAACTGTTGTGGCCATTTTACATTCTGCTCAAGGATGACTTCGTTGTTATGCGTTTTACGTCACAGTTTTCTAATAATATCTTAATCCACTATGGGAAAATGTTCAAGAATAAAATAAAATCATAGTTTAGTAATGAAAATTTAATGTATGTTTTGAATTTTTATAGGTGTGACGTGTCACTAAAGGGGAGGGGGAGGGATACAGAATTTATGACATTCGTGACAGGGGGGAAGGGGGTCTGAAAATGTCATTTTTTTGCGTGACGTAATGTGCGAACGACCCGTAATCTTTTGATCAGCTCTAATGAGCTATGGCAAGAAAGGCTCGATTGTCATGCCATTAGTACGTTTCCTTATAATTCTAGTAGTTTCAATTGTTTGCTGTGAGTACACGTGTCTTAGTTGTATGTAATATGGTTCCTTTAGCTCAGTGCCGTCTTAAGGCATGGGCTCACTGGGTCGTGGTCAATGGCATCACGCTGACAGGGGCACCAAGGCTCCTAGGGACATTGTCAAAATACTCTGTTTTCTTTAAAACGAGACCATTTTGGGTATTTCTGGACACGTTGTCTACGGTGCTCTATAACACTGTCACAATATAACACTCACGCTTTGGCACTGTCACACTATAACACTGTCACGCTATAACACTGTCACGCTATAACACTGTCACTCTATAACACTGTCACGCTATAACACTGTCACAGTATGCACTACGAGTCCTAGTACACCGAATCCTAGAGTCTAGAGACAACAAACCTTTATGGAATAACATGGTTCGTCTTTATTCTTGGTATATGCCAAAATATCTGACTGTTTGAAATATGTCCTCATATAATCATATCATACCATACACACAAAGCCATGTCATGCCATGCAATCATAACCACGTCATGCCACATACATTAAGTCATGTCATGCCATACATTCATAAGCACGTCCTGCCAAACACATTAAGTCACACATAATCATATCATACCATACACACAAAGTCATTTCTTGCCATGCAAATATAATCATGTCACGTCATTCACAAACAATCATGTCATGCCATACACACATACTCATGTCATGCACACAGTCATGTCATGCTTTGGAAACATAATCATGCCGTGCTATACACATATTCATGTCATGTCATACAAACATACTCATATTGTGCCACACACACATGCTCATGCTATACCATACACACAAATAACCACGAGATGTCATACGCACATACTCATGCCATACCATACACACAAATAACCACGAGATGCCATACACACATACTCATGCCATACCATACACACAAATAACCATGAGATGCCACACACACATACTCCTGTCATACACAAGTCATACGGCCTCACATCACCTCACACACGCATCGTACCACTACACATAAAGAGGATAGGGAAACGGGTGAAAAGACAAGGGGGGGGGGAGGTGAAGGGAGGGTTGGAGCTCAAGAGTTACTTAAGGAGTTAAGTATGGGAGCATTTAAGTTTTAACATTTTACTTTATACTCCATTCTCTACGATTACGATTACACAGGTCACAAAATGTATCTTCGATACTAGCAGCGCCAACCAACATTTTGTGATTATCCCATGATGCCCGATCCGCCCTCAATTTTCTCTCTGTCATAACAACTGACAATGGCATTGACGAACTGTTGCATCAAATTAACTACATCACTTAACACGGTCATGCTGAAATAGAAGTCTTCTAATCGCAACACAACTGTAACACAGCCCAGATTTTTAAAAAAAAGATCAACTAGTCTAAATAAAGGGTGACTATTCCTGAAATTCATAAGGCCATCACCTACACCATATATGATGTATGCTTAGCTCTGCCTGACGTCTTACCGTGGTCTTCTGGATGTAACTAAATGTCCACTTAACATATAAAACAAGTCACAAAAACTACTACAAAGACGCCGTACATACACTTACCTCTCTATGTGGATACTGTGGCAAAAATGGTACAAGCCAGGTTTAAGTCTAGGTCCACTTTTATACCTCATCGATCCTCCCCAAATCACCATTCATGACCCTTACTCTTACCAGTCGCCAACGTCAACACATATAGCAATTAAACTATGCCATCACACTACCATGAACTGCCGCCACAAGGCAGCTGAATGCTAACGTAAGTCAAAGACACCTTATAAACAGCCTCAATCATACACAGGCAAGGGAATTGCCAGTCATGTCCGTCCGACTTTCTCACGATAGGTGGACCTGTTGAGAGTGCACTGACCATGACGTAACAGTCATGGTCTACCTGTGACAATGGACACACTACATTTAACAATATGGGCACCATATGGCTAAGTGTGCAACATACCTAAAGAGGACACTTATGTAATCTGAGTCGTGCATATTCCCCGTTGTTACGCCACTGTGTATGGTACATGGTCTACCTTGTTACACCACTGTGTATGGTACATAGTGCACCTTTTTACACCACTGTGTATGGTACACGGTCCACCTTGTTAAGTCACTGTGTATGGCACATGGTCCACCTTGTAAAACTACTGTCTAGCGTATGGCCCACCTTGATACGCCACTGTGTATGGTACATGGCCAACCTTGATACGCCACTGTGAATTGTACATGGTGCACCTTGTTACACCACTGTGTATGGTACTTGGTGCACCTTTTTACACCACTCTGTATGGTACATGGTCCACCTTGGTACGTCACTGTGTATGGTACATGACCCACCATGTTACACTGCTGTGTAGCGTATGACCCACCTTGATACGCCAATGTGTATGGTACATGGCCCACCTTGTAACGCCACTGTGTATTGTACATGGCCCACCTTGATACGCCACTGTGTATGGTGCATGGCCCACCTTGTTACGCCCCTGTGTATGGTACATGGCCCACCTTGATATGACACTGTGTATGGTACATGCACCACCTTGATACGCCACTTTGTATGGTACATGCACCACCTTGATACGCCACTGTGTATGGTACATGCACCACCTTGATATGCCACTGTGTATGGTTAATGGCCCACCTTGATATGCCACTGTGTATGGTACATGCACCACCTTGATACGCAACTGTGTATGGTACATGCACCACCTTGATACGCCACTGTGTATGGTACATGCACCACCTTGATATGCCACTGTGTATGGTACATGCACCACCTTGATACGCCACTGTGTATGGTACATGCACCACCTTGATACGCCACTGTGTATGGTACATGCACCACCTTGATACGCCACTGTGTATGGTACATGCACCACCTTGATACGCCACTGTGTATGGTACATGCACCACCTTGATATGCCACTGTGTATGGTACATGCACCACCTTGATATGCCACTGTGTATGGTACATGCACCACCTTGATATGCCACTGTGTATGGTACATGCACCACCTTGATACGCCACTGTGTATGGTACATGCACCACCTTGATATGCCACTGTGTATGGTACATGGTGCACCTTGATACAACACTGTGTATAGTACATGGTCCACCTTGTAACGCCACTGTGTATGGTACATGGCCCACCTTGATACGCCACTGTGTATTGTACATGGTCCACCTTGATACGCCACTGTGTATGGTACATGGCCCACTTTGATACACTACTGTGTAGCGAATGGTCCAAATTGATACGCCACTGTGTATGGTACATGGTCCACCTTGATATGCCACTGTGTATGGTACATGGTCCACCTTGATACGCCACTGTGTATTTTACATGGTCAACCATGATACGCCACTGTGTATTGTACATGGCCCATCTTGATACCCACCATGTATGGTACATGGTCCCCCTTGTTACGTCACTGTGTATGGTACTTGGCCCACGATGTTACACCACTGTATATGGTACATGGTCCATCTTGTTACATCACTGTGTATGGTACATGGCCCACCATGTTACACCTCTGTGTATGGTACATGGCCCACCTTGTTACGTCACTGTGAATGGTACATGGTCCACCTTCTTTCATCACTGTGTATGGTACATTGCCCACAATGTTACACTACTGTGTAGCGTATGGCCCACCTTGATACTCCACTGTGTATGGTACATGTACCACCTTGATATACCACTGTGTATGGTACATGGCCCACTTTGATACGCCACTGTATATGGTACATTGTTCACATTGATACGCCGCTGTATATAGTACATGGTCCACCTTGATACGCCACTGTGTATGTTACATGGCCCACCTTGATACTCCACTGTGTATGGTACATGGCCCACCTGGTTACACCACTGTGTATGTTACATGGTTCACCTTGTTACACCACTGTGAATGGTACATGGTCCACCTTGTTACGCCACTGTGTATGGTACATGGCCCACATTGTTACGCCACTGTGTATGGGACATGTTCCACCTTGTTACGCCACCCTGTATGGTACATGGCCCACATTGTTACGCCACTGTGTATGGTACATGTTCCACCTTGTTACGCCACTGTGTATGGTACATGGCCCACCTTGATACGCTACTGTGTATGGTACATGGCCCACCTTGTTACACTACTGTGTATGGTACATGGTCTACCTTGTTACGCCACTGTGTATGGTGCATGGTCCACCTTGTTACACCACTGTGTATGTTACATGATTCACCTTGTTACGCCACTGTGAATGGTACATGGTCCACCTTGTTACGCCACTGTGTATGGTACATGCCCCACATTGTTACGCCACTGTGTATGGTACATGTTCCACCTTGTTACGCCACTGTGTATGGTACATGGCCCACCTTGATACGCTACCGTGTATGGTACATGGCCCACCTTGTTACACTACTGTGTATGGTACATGGTCTACCTTGTTACGCCACTGTGTATGGTACATGGCCCATTTTGATACGCCACTGTATATGGTACATGGTTCACCTTGATACGCCACTGTATATAGAATATGGTCCACCTTGATACGCCACTGTGTATGGTACATGGCCCACCTTGATACGCCACTGTGTATGGTACATGGCCCACCTTGTTACGCCACTGTGTATGGTACATGGCCCACCTTGTTACGCCACTGTGTATGGTACATGGCCCTCCTTGTTACGCCACTGTGAATGTTACATGGTCCACCTTGTTACGCCACTGTACCACCATGTTACACTGCTGTGTAGCGTATGACCCACCTTGATACGCCAATGTGTATGGTACATGGCCCACCTTGTAACGCCACTGTGTATTGTACATGGCCCACCTTGATACGCCACTGTGTATGGTACATGGCCCAACTTGTTACGCCCCTGTGTATGGTACATGGCCCACCTTGTTACGCCACTGTGAATTGTACATGGTGCACCTTGTTACACCACTGTGTATGGTACATGGTGCACCTTTTTACACCACTCTGTATGGTACATGGTCCACCTTGTTACGTCACTGTGTATGGTACATGACCCACCATGTTACACTGCTGTGTAGCGTATGACCCACCTTGATACGCCAATGTGTATGGTACATGGCCCACCTTGTAACGCCACTGTGTATTGTACATGGCCCACCTTGATACGCCACTGTGTATGGTACATGGCCCAACTTGTTACGCCCCTGTGTATGGTACATGGCCCACCTTGTTACGCCACTGTGAATTGTACATGGTGCACCTTGTTACACCACTGTGTATGGTACATGGTGCACCTTTTTACACCACTCTGTATGGTACATGGTCCACCTTGTTACGTCACTGTGTATGGTACATGACCCACCATGTTACACTGCTGTGTAGCGTATGACCCACCTTGATACGCCAATATGTATGGTACATGGCCCACCTTGTAACGCCACTGTGTATTGTACATGGCCCACCTTGATACGCCACTGTGTATGGTACATGGCCCACCTTGATACGCCACTGTGTATGGTACATCGTTCACCTTGATACGCCACTGTGTATGGTACGTATCCCAACTTGTTACGCCACTGGTTATGGTTCACAGCCCACCTTATTACGCCACTGTGTATCGTACATAGTCCATCTGGTAACGCCATTGTGAATGAGACATGGCCCACCTCGCTGCGCCACTGTATAGGTTACATGGACCACCTTGTTACGCCACTGCGTATCGTACATAGTCCATCTGGTAACGCCATTGTCAATGAGACATGGCCCACCTCGCTGCGCCACTGTGTAGGGTACATGGACCACCTTGTTACGCCATTCTGTCCGTTCACATTACTAGACATTTCATACCAACATATTTCTGACAGGCATGCTAGACCAACATACTCCTGACATACTATACCAACATACTTTAGACCGGCTCTAAAACACTTCGGGTAGACATGTATTATACGAATCCCAAACATGTAATTCTACTTTATACACTTACCATACACTTAGCAAACACACATCATTACCACATTACACACACGTCATACCACATCACACACGTCATACCAAATCGCACATAACGTCAAACCACATCACACACATCATACCACATCACACACACGTCATACCACATCAATCACACGTTTTACCACATCACACTTACGTCATACCACATCACACACACGTCTTACCACATCACACACACGTCTTACCACATCGCACACACGTCATTACCACATCACACACACGTCATACCACATCCCACACACGTCATACCACATCAATCACACGTAATACCACATCCCACACCCGTCATACCACATCAAGCACACGTCACCCACATCACACACCCGTCATACCACATCACACACACGTCATTACCACATCACACACACGTCACCCACATCACACACACGTTATACCACATAACACACACGTCATACCACATCAATCACACGTCTTACTACATCACACACCTCATACCACAATTCACACACACGTTATACCTACATCCCACACACGTCATACAACATCACACACACGTCTTACCACATCACACACACGTCATACCACATCAAACAAAGTCATACCACATCACACACACGCCATACCATATCACACACAAGTCATATCACATCACACACGTCATACCCCATTTCACATACGTCATACCACATCACACACACGTCATACTACATCACACACACGTCATACCACATCACTCACACGTCATACCACGTCACACACACGTCATACCACATCAAACACAAGTCATACCACATCAATCACAAGTCATACCACATCACACACACGTCATACCACATCAGACACACGTCGTACAACATCAGACACACGTCGTACCACATCAGACACAAATCATACCACATCACACGCAAGTCATACCACATCAGACACACGTCGTACCACATCACACACACGTCATATCACATCACTCACACGTCGTACCACATCACACACACGTCATACCACATCACACACACGTCATACCACATCACACACACGTTATACACATTTCATACTACCACATACAAATTTCTTAAAACCTCTCACTCACATTTCACACACCACAAACACGACATACCACCTTACAAAGACATATTTTACAATCTTACATACATATCATACCACCTTTAAGTAGTAGGAAAAGAGGTGAAAAGACATGGGAGGAAGGTGAAGAGAGTGGTCGGATTGAGAGAATTATTTCAGGATTTTAGGATGAGAAATATTAAGTTTAGAATATAAAATTTTCTTTCTGCTCAATTCTGTAATATTACCATCAAATAGATCATTACATAAATAATTAAATAGGTAATTAAATATTTAATTTAACAATTCATTAAATATGTTTTTAAAAGAGCATTAAAAAGGAATTAAATAGGGCATTCAATTTTGCATTGATTTTAACAGTGCAGTCCAGCTTATTTTATCTCTTGTTGAATGTGACGCATCTGCCCCTTTCTGTCTCCAACGGGTGTCCCAACCAATGTTCCCTTCAAGCTGCGTGGCCGCGCAGCAGTTTTGAGTGTCCGCGCAGCAAATTTCCATGTAAGTGTGTGTTTTTGTTTGTGGGCTGTAAAATGTTTGCACACAACTGTCCAATTTTGCACAAGAACCAGCAAACGTTAGAGGGAACATTGGTCCCAACATCTTACAGTGGGGTAGACTATATGTCAACGGGTGTCCCAAAAACTAACAATGGGGTGGACGACATGTTGAATTCAGAAGCGCCGCCAGGGCCTCGGATATAAGGGGGTCCAAAATTTTCATGAGCAATTTTGTTAACCATCAACTTTGAACACAGAGATCAGAAAACCGAAAAGTGGTAGGGTGCTTCTAAAAGCCCAGCGACGCTTCTGGTTGCGCGAGACCAGGAACTAGGTCACATAACTTTGTTTTGTTTTTTTAATATAAGCCCTTAAAAGGAGCAACTGCAGTTATTGACATACCTATATTTAGATACATACAATTAGTCATTGATAAGAAATAGTTGGTTTTTTTTTAAATTTATTCATCGTTTATCAACTACATATGCTATGGAGCCTTGTCTGTTGTCTTGTAGCATTCTGCTTTGCAGCCAACATAGAAAACCAACAAAGATTTAAAAAAAAAAGAGAATTTCGTTTCATTCGATCAGAAACGTCGTGACAAGCATCTACCCCACACCCCCCACACCCCCTCAAAAAATAAAGGTTATGTCCACCCCAAAACCCCCGGACATTTTTCTCACGCTAGTGTTGGTGCTACTTCTAGCGATACTTCTGGGTAAAAATAACATGATTCACAGCGCAACCTTGACACTCTCGTGGAAGCGAGAGCAGGAACGTCATTTCCGTTTTTTCAAAAAAGTGGGAAGGGCGCAAATGCCAAAACTTGACCGGTTTGTTGAGTTGTCTATTACTGGAGGGGCCACAGTAAATAGCAATTTACTGAACCCCCCCCCCCTTTTTTTTTTTTCTTCCTTACACAAAAAAGACGTCCCTACGCAAGAGTTACGGCTGTTACAAATAAAAAGAACTGTTGTCATCGAGATTAATGTAACTGATAAACTGTCTTAATAGTTTCTATGTTTAACATTAAGAAACCTGAGCGAAGCGCTCCAACAATACATTCGTCTCCTTAGCCTAAGTATAAAGATCTCGTTTGAAATATTTAACCTTTGTATTTTCTACCTGAGTCCTGTCCTACCTTCATAAGAGTTCATTGAGGCAAGCCCCGTCTCCCCGATGTGACCCTCATCGTAGGAACCCTTCGAAGCTGCTAACCATGTGTTGTGAACAGTTCATTGTTTTTTCAAAAAAACAAACAAACAACAAGACAATAGGTTATAAACTCATAACCGAATAAATCGTTTTTTTAAACTTTAATTTCATTGTATGTAAAGCGATTGTCCGAAAAGTTAGAATACCGTCTCTCGACGCCGGACCCGTGGTTCACACTTCACAATAATAAACTAAGGGAATTTAAAATATTTACTGGGTGCCCCGGCCGGGGCGCCCCTGTGGCCACGGGGCCCTGTGCGAGGGCACAGATCGCCCATCCTAAAAATCGGCTCTCCTTGGCACTCACCGGTGTAGTCACTTGTAAAAATAGGAGGTGAGGAGTAAAATCAGTGGGGTGACAAATAATTTAGTTTAGAAAAACGAATTTTGCAAACAGCTTAATTTACCTGAAATGAACTGGCAAAGAAACTTTAATAGCTAAGAAATCAATATACTTCATTCTCGACTGTGTGACAGTTGACGTTGTTGGATTATTGACCTGCCGTGTGATTTTGTCTGTGTCAAATTCCCAACATTAAGTAACACAGAGGAGCGGCCAGAACTCACAGCCTCCAAGCTTTGATAACTTAAACATATTGTGTATGTGCTGTGGTGACTGTGTGTGTGAGTGTATATGGGTTTGTGTGTGATCGTGAGTGTGCGTATTTATTTGTGTGTGAGTATAAGTGCGTGTATGTTGGTGAGTGGAAAGTGAAATTGTGTAGTGATCAGTGTGTGTTGGTTAGTGTATGTGTGAGAAAGATTGTGACTGTTTGTGTATCTGTTTGTGTGTCTGTGTGCCTGCGTGTGTCTGTATGTGTGTGTCTGTATGTGTCTCTCAGTGTGTATGTGCGTGTGTGTGTCTGTCTGTGACCATTGTTGCACGTTGAGTAAATGTATGATCTTGCTTGTTTTATTGCTCAAATTATTTAAATATTTGTTTGACACCCAATTTTACTTAATTAAATAAAGACAAAACTCTTTTGGAACTGAAAAGCAGACAATATTATCTTATATTTAATTTTTTTTATTTGAAACAATAATGGACGTTTATTAAAAAAAACAATCAATTTTCTTGCAAACACATTTACCAATTATAAGGCATTGAACACAGAAGTAGGACTGCACCGACGATAATCAAATTATAAGTAGGACGTCCTCAATAACATGGACACAATAACATCTATTACAATAACATAGACACACACAAATTGACACAATAACAATGCTTAATGAGATGAAAGACATTATAAAAAACAATTATTTTAAATCCATATAGTTTCGAGCTCCACAGAAACTTGCTTCATAACAAGCAATCATGAATAGTAATGGTGAGGACAGTTTTCAGCAGTAATTAAATTTAATATCACAATTGAGCTGCCAAAATTGCGTAAGTGAATGACGTGAAAGAAATTTGAACTTGGATCTTTTTTAAAACGAACTATAATTTAAAGATTCTGAAAATGACTTACTTAAAAAAAAAATTAAAATTATAAAAACTTGAGCAACCATGATGGAATATGGAATGTTATCAACGCAGAGAAATAACAAAACATCAACAACAATGTTCTACAGATCTTTTCTTCTGGCAGCCTATAAGGTGAACATATTTGTTTCCAACTCAAGTGACTCAATTAAGTGTTAGGAAGAAATATGACCATGAAGAGAAATGGGAGAAATGCAAAGACTAACAAGGCACCGTTTGCAGAATTGTTCTGACAGTAATTCTTGTGGTGACTTGTAGTGTGTTCAGTGGTTCTCACAGGGGGTTCGGTGGTTATCAAAGTGGGATCGGTGGTTCTCATAGTGGGATCGGTGGTATCGAAAGTGGACAAGCTTGAGTTTGTTTGACCCGTATTGTTAGGCTGGACTGTGGTTTGGTCAGTGGGTCGTGATGTTGTCGGGGCTGGTGTCACGCACTGGTCATTCACCACTATCATGTTTGCCTTGTCACAACATGTTGTGTTCGTATCATTGGAACAAGGTTTAATTTCATAAGGGGAAGACGGATCCAAAGGAGCATCACAGACGCCACATGGGGTGCAGGCAAACTGGCACTCAGGACATTCTTTCGGAGCAGGTGCCAGTTTTTTCCTGAAATAGTTTTCCTTGCATCCAATCACGGCATCTTTAGTCTTCGTGCAGGGCTCCACTTCCACCTCGTTCTGTGAGTAAACAAAAAGATGGAGACATTGCTATGAGGTTTTACATAATCAATCATTTTTGACCTGGAAAATAGATCGAAAGTAACTTCTTATCTAAATGCGTTTATTATGTCATGCAATTATATGACAAAATATTTTTAGACTTGTAACATCCATGATGCGCAAGGAGCCGTTTCCGATCAAACTGTAAACATACTGACTAACTTTGAAAATCTTGTGATCGACCTTGGTTGACTGAGACCTCCGTCATCTCCAGGTGTTGTCTGATTCATGTGACAGCCATGATAAAGGGGTTGTCTGGCCCATGTGACAGCCATGATAAAGGGGTTGTCTGGCCCATGTGACAGCCATGATAAAGGGGTTGTCTGACCCATGTGACAGCCATGATAAAGGGGTTGTCTTGCCCATGTGACAGCCATGATAAAGGGGTTATCTGGCCCATGTGACAGCCATGATAAAGGGGCTATCTGGCCCATGTGACAGCCATGATAAAAGGGTTATCTGACCCATGTGACAGCCATGATAAAAGGGTTATATGACCCATGTGAAAGGCATGATAAAGGGGTTATCTGGCCCATGTGACAGCCATGATAAAGGGGTTACCAGGCCTATTTGACAACTATGATAAAGGGGTTGCCTGACCCATGTGACAGCCCTGAATTATCATTTACCAATAACTAGTAAAAAAGACGCAGATCAAAACGGACCAAGGGGACCTGTGGTAATTGTTCCCTGGTATAATAGATATGTGAGGGGAAATATGTTGATAAACAAAGGTGTTGGAGTGTAAAAACTTACAACATTTATGTCCGCTGATTGGCATCTCTGGCACCGCCCACTGTCATTGGCGTAGAACTGCCCCGCCTCACAGTGGGTAGCATTATCAAACTCTAAGTCGAGTGGCGCTGGTTTTGATGTGACGTCATGAACCACTTGGAGCAGAAAAAAGATGGCGATCACTGAGAAGCTCATTGTGCACGGTCTGTTTCATGTAGAGTTGAAATACGAAATGTTGTTTAATTACAACAAATGAAAAGAAAAAGTTAGAATAATGTGAATATAGATCAACAACAAAAGAATGATAAAAAAGATAACATTGAAAAACTGACTACTTCGTCAGATCAGTTGTAATACAGAAGTTTAAAAAGTTAAGTTAATCGAACTGTCAGGTTGAAAATTTATCTTGCTGCCCCCCCCCCCACCCCACCTTTTTTTCCTCCAACCCCCAGGCAGTGATCGGCAACCCGCGTCTCTAGGATGAAAGTCCCCGTATATCCCAAGTATTAGTTACCTATTTATCTTTGAAAATGGATTTGTTTTTGTTGTTATTGTTGTTTTTTTTTTTGTTCTGTAGGCTTGTCATTTTACTTTGTAGGCAACATTAAATAAAAATAAAAACACACACACAGACACACAACACAACAACCCAACTATTGTTGCTCTGCAGCAGATCAGTAATAACTACTTGATTACCACTCCTCCCAAACCCCCACTACACACACACACACAAAAGGGTTTATTGCCAACCCCCCCTCCCTCACATGCTGTTTTCCTCCCCAACTGTCTGCCAAACTTGTGGTTAAATCAGAATGTTTCAGAGATACAGCCCCTTTGAAACGTGCTCATGGACGCGAGAGTTACTGTTCTTGGGAAGTACAAATTGTGTCACCGAGAATAAAGCTCACTAAAGAATGTATTTGTATAAAGGTAATCCTAGCCCAGCGCTACCATATCAGATACTTTCCAGATACTTTCCAGATACTTTCCGTGTGAGGTCAATAAATTGTGTAACAAAATATCTTAAGGCTCGAAACAACAAAAAAAAAGACACGACTACTATTAATAGTATTAAGGTAATTGCTATTTAAGTTATCATACATTTGCCTTGATCAAGTCCTTCATCAACAGCCTGGATGTGGCACTCGCAGTTCTAACAATTTTTGCTACGGGTGCATGAGCTTATATACGGTCATGACCACGTGACACAATGTGTGCTGCCGTTACACCCAGGAACGTCAATCAAAACCTGGCCGGCTGGCATTGTTGTTACTGGATGCGCCACGGTACAAAACAATTTAAACCTGCAAATTCCAGGTGTGTGTGTGGGGGGGGGGGGCAAGCGCTCCCGTCCTACCCAACAGAATGACCTATCATTACATCAATCACCCCCGTCCTACCCAACAGAATGTCCTATCATTACATTAAACGCCCTCCGTCCAACCCAACAGAATGTCCTATCATTACATCAATCGTCCTCCGTCCTACCCTACAGAGGGTCCTATCATTACATCAATCGCGCCCCATCCTACACAACAGAATGTCCTATCATTACATCAATCGCCCTCCGTCCTACCCAACAGAATGTCCTATCATTACATCAATCGCCCTCCGCCCTACCCAACAGAATGTCCTATCATTACATCAATCGCCCTCCGTCCTACCCAACAGAATGTCCCATCATTACATCAATCGCCCTCCGTCCTACCCAACAGAATGTCCTATCATTACATCAGTTGACCTCCGTCCTACCCAACATAATGTCCTATCATTACATCAATACTCGCGGAGCCGTCCCGTCGTCTGCCCTCGACTCAAACAAGCTTATCCTCCCCCCACCAACCACTTTGCATTTTTCCTTCTCAAGAACTTTCTGACACAAGTGAAATCGATAGCGTGTGTCAGGTGGGATGGGTGTCAGGAAATCTGCGGTTTGTTAAAGTTAATTTATGTTTATTGATTAGGTCTTAGTGGCCGTACTTTCATGGCGTCACCCATCAGAGAAAAAAAAGAGGGGGGTGGTGGGGTGGGGGGGGTAGAGGGTCACCTTTTTGTGACGATGTGTCACGAGGGGGAGGGGGGGGGCTTAAACAATGTGACGTCACATTAAAGGTGCGCGGGAGGTGGGTGGTAAAGGTAGAGGGTCACCTTTTTGTGACGATGTGTCACGAGGGGGAGGGGGGGGGCTTAAACAATGTGACGTCACATTAAAAGTGCGCGGGTGGTGGGTGGTAATTGCACTTAATAATATTAAATTACAGACTTTGTTAACATTATACTTTTATACAATAATTAAAATTACGATATTTTATTTTTAAACTATGATCGCTGAGAGAATCAGAAGAGGTATGTGAGGGTGAGTGACAGTGACAGTTGTCACAATTTATGTCAAAATGTGGACACGGGAGTCAAAGATTTAGGACTACCACATGAAGTGGGTTGGAGGGCCACCACATGAAGTGGGTTGGAACACAAAATGGTTGACCGGGGAGGGGGGGGGATGTCTAAGAAAACGTTCTATGTCAGGGGTTCATAGTTCATAGCCTCTTCGTGGAGCTGCAGACCCATTCAGTTTTAAAGTCCTCCACCCCAACCGTATAAATTATATTGTCATAGTATTTAAAATATGAAATTAATTAAATAATTTAGTTATTGTAATGTTATTTCTTTAACTAACTTTCTATTTAAAAAAAAATATATACAAGTAAAGTGTAAACACAATTAACTCAACTGTGATGCTTTATGATTGTAGTCGTACAAAAAAAAAAAAAATAAAAAAAAAAAAATATATTTCTGACTCCCCCACCAGAGACCGAACAAATAAAAACGGTTGTTAACTCCACCCCACCCCACCCCCACACAGCTCTCCACCATCTCATTTTTTAATTAATATGACTCATAACGGAACTTCGAAACCTGCTCGTGGACGCCAGCGGTACGGTCCTGAAGAAATTCAAACCGTTGTCACTAACTTGTCACAGGGAGTAAATCATGATACAGATATTAATAGATGCCATGATAAAATTAAAGAGAACTTGATACAGGGCTACAGCACCAGAAACGTCCCTTTAACTTGCTGCCTACAATTAATGATCAGGTTTTTTAAAAGTATTATTATCGTGATAAAGGTGATAATTATTCAATGTGTTATCCCTTACCGCATCAAGTTGTTAAGAAAGAAAAGCTCCTGTTCCTTGAAATCACAACTCGTTTTATTAGCACCTGCCGGGCGGAAGTCTGTAGACAGAATGGACACGTGCAGGTCTCTCTCTCGCTCTTGTCTCGTTCACCGTGGCGGCCTATCAGTTGAGGGTGATGAGTCAAGAGGCAACAAAGCACAAAGCTTTGTGATAGGTGGGAAGGGGGGGGGGGTGTTCACAATCAGAAAGTCCAACAATAAATGTGTTCCTCCAGAGAAACGTGGTAAACAAGTGCATAAATAAGGCAAATTATGGGTACCACTTTTAACCCTGTTGGTCCAGTTTTGATATAATGATAAATCATTGTATGTATGTTGCTCTAGGGAGGAGGGGGGGGTGCATCCATAACATATGTAACTTTCTGCAGGGTTGGGGGGGGGCAGCTTAAGAAAGCGTGACAGTTTGTGACAATTTGTGACAGGGAAAGGTAAAGATCTTTTAATCGTACATATAAAGCCGTAAGTTTCCATTGATTTTGAACTTTGTTATGATGCATGTATTGGGACAATACTCGTCACTTCATAGTCTATACCAGTGGTCGGCAAATTGCGGCTCGTGACTAAAGACCTGAATGCGGTTCGGCTGTTCGGCCACAAATCGGTTTTGACTCCGAAAAATATGGTTCCTGACAGCTTCTTGAAAAGAAATTTGGCTTGTTTTTGTTTCTTTTTTATCTTCTAGCTGCTGATTTATGGCTCCTTTGGCTCAAGAGATTTGACACTGGTCTATAGTAATTATAATTCTACAAGGAATTTCACACAGCAATTGAATTTCGTCCATGGGGGAGTGGGGTACCTATAAATGACGTCACGCTATTTTGGCTGACCCCTCTCATTTAATTATTGTCACAAATTTGTAACATAAAAATAGACCTTTATCATTGTCAACGAATTCGTTTAAAAATATACATTATTAATATAACAGAGGAGAATGTGCTGTCATTATTTGGCAGTCTGGTATTTTGTTAAATTTAATTTGTATTGTTTTGTTTCCTTTTTATATGTTTTGATCCAATGTGGGCAAGTGAAAAAGTAGAAGTTAAATCATGTGTATTTTATAATTGTCTAGTGTATTTTATAATTGTCTAGTGTATTTTATAATTGTCTAGTGTATTTTATAATTGTCTGGTGTATTAATTAATTTTCTAGTAAACTTTTGTAGTTTTTGTTTTCCAATTCAATCAAGATTGAGTTATTGTTTCAATGAATAATGGTGTCAGTTGTTCAACTAGACTTCTATAATTAACAATGTGATAATTATTTTAAAATTAATTAAATGTTATATCAAAGTGTTTTAAATTTAAAAAAATGAGTTGTTTTTGTTTCAACAAAATTTCAGATGGAAAGTGTGGCTTAATTTTTTTTTTTTTTTGGGGGGGGGGGGGGGGGCTGGGGGGAAATAAGAGATTTATTACACACTGTCACGGAGCAGGAAGGGGGCTGAGGGAAATCAGAGATTAACATTCAATTTCGCACTCCAATCTAGTCTCACATAAAGGTTTGACACATTGAATTCTGCACTCCCATCAGGTTTCACATACATGTTTGTACAGTGGGGCAGGTAAACACGTTTTTTCCTTTCTTTCAAACACATGCCATCGTCCAGGAGAGACAGAAAAGAAAACAAATATGCGCTTAACAATATCAACAAATAAAAAAGTTGATTCCAGGCAAGCTGTTGCTACTGTCACCAACCACTAAGTTTAGGCCGTGACATCCACAAGGCATATAAAAGGCCCGTGGATTGAGCTTCATCATCTGTGCCTGCACTCCCTTATTTTTCCCTTTTATTTTGAAACCATTTCGTGGCCCTGCATGGTCTCCGCAGTTGGCTAAGTCTAGTTTGCTCTCTTTTAAACAAATCAATAAAAATCTCTTATCATCCTTGAACTGTAGTTTCTATAACAGTCTTCTAACTAAGAAAATGCTCGTGCAGAGATTTCTTACCCACGATCGGGGAAAGAG
>CAXITT010000262.1:45001-59596 GCA_964033795.1 Lymnaea stagnalis
TTTTTTTTTTTTTTTTTTTTTTAAACAAATCCCCCGCCCCCAACCACCCCCTCCCCCGTTATACTACTACTGAGCGAAAACAACGCCGTCATACAGAGAGCGTCATGAGTGACGGTTGAACTCAGGTTGAATTTTTAAGGACGCGACTATTATATTAATCAATAAAGAGCCACGGGGGTAGGGCGTAGGACTGTCTTTTGAACTATCTCTAGGCCTATATTTTAAAAGCCGGCAGGCATGATGTAGGACTGTCTGAAGGCGTATTTTTTAAAGACCGGCCTGTATGCTTATTGTTTAAATACTGACAGGTAGGCTGTCGAACTATTGTTTATATTAAATGAGAAGTTACATGTTTTTGTAACACTTGGACCTCCCACTGGTATTTTCTCAAAATATCCGGACTTGGTAAAAAAAACAGCACCCGCTTAAGCCCTATTCATTGGTGAGTTTATATTTTATTTAAGGTAACAAGACACCTTAGCATTATCAGTTTACACTGTATTTATTAACTAGTTATAATCGCAACAATGGCGTATCAACTTCCCATCTACTAATATTACTTGACAAAACAAGCTTTCTCTTATAAGAATTGTAATTAGTGCCATCTGCCCCCTTTCAGGTACGCCATCGCACACGTTTTTTGCAGGCCAATTAACTTTATGAGAAAAGCTCTTTTACACCACAGATTTGTAAGACTATATTTGAATTCAGGCTGTCGCCGTAAAACTTATGACACTATTAAACACCAATCGCTCTTGCGGTATGTTAAAGAATTTTTTTTTTAGAGCATTTATCGAGAATTGTATTTTGTGTGCTAATGAACTCACCATTACAGAATACTGTCTTTTGATTTTTATTTATAGTCAGTGGGGAGTTTGGGGAAGAGGGCCGAAAATAGTTTGAGAACCGCTGGTTGACAGAGTCAAAACTTACGGTAGGGTTCATCGGGTGAACGGCATCTCACACACTGGGGGTAGCGGCTTTGCTCTTTCGCCATCTCCTCCGTCATAAATGTGCCATCTGGACATGGCCGACACTGACCACTCTTATCCCTGGACTTGCCTGCCCCACACGTTGGCGTGTCCGCAGTGGGTGCCGCATGCGGAGAACAGTCGACGTCATGAAGAACGTCCATCAGCATTATCAGTGTAAAGATGGCCATCGTCACCCGGAATCTCATGATGTGTGTATTAAATCTTGTGACAGCTGTGTATAATCCTGTGGAGCTGAATCACAAAACAATGTCGATGTACAAAAATGAAACAAACACCAACTTTTAAATGATGTGAAATAAAATGATGTCCCGTCCCCCCCCCCTCCCAAAGAAAAAACAACAAAACTTTCAAAAAAACTGACTATTTCAAACAAGGCTAGGAATGGAATGACACACATCGCTACTAAGAGGTCCTCTTGAACAGATACTAAGAGGTCCTCTTGAACAGATACTAAGAGGTCCTCTTGAACGGTGTCCAACACATGGATTTAAAACCCGGCCCTGCATTTTCACACTGTCAAAACAACTGACATGGGAAGGCGTCAGGAGACGTCGAGTGACTTTTGGAGGCCCCGCCCCTCCCCCCCGCCACTGGCCCGCCCCTGCCACTGCTCATTTTTTTGTGGCCCCCTACATTCAGAGTTGATAGTTGAATTTCCTCCACGCCGTTACACCACTTTGGGTCCCATAAATGTGCGAGGACCACAGGGGTTGCAGGCCCCCCACGTGACCGCATCTGGGGGGAAAAGCGACATGTCCTTAATGTGTAAAAAGAAGAAGAAACGCTACGTCACTTAACTTTGTGGATTTAAAAGAGTAACGATTTAAAAAACGCGTCACTGTTATGGCACCAGCTGACCCCCACCCCACACACACCTACACTAGCAGGCAACGCTCTGCCACGCTCATGTTTCAAGGAGAATAATATAGTTCAAAGCGGAACCTGGCAATGTGATCATGTACGCGAGAGTTACGGTTCTTAGAAAACACAAACGTTTGTCAGCGAGAGTAAAACGTGATAAAGATATTAATAGATTCCATGATAAACTTTTTAAAAAAACAGCAACACTGAACACAGCGCCTCAACTCCACATTCATCCCTTTAGGTACTCTGTAATGATCAGGTGGAGATGAAAGTAATCTTACATTTAAGCACTCTGTAATGATCGGGTTGAGGTGAAAGTAATCTTACCTTAAGACTTAACTACTTAAGATAATAGCTCTTCAATGTGTTAGCCCTTATGGTATCAAGTCATTAATCAAAATAGCCCCCAGATCCTTGATGTAACACTCACCGTATGAACGCTACCGGCGGCAGGTATCAATTGACTGTTAACAACCCTGTCCATAGCCCTCCCTCTTCCCCCTTGGCCGCTAGTCACGCGAGTTAGAGGCAGTGGGACGGTGTAACATCCGTGGTTCTCAACCTTCCTAATGCCGTGACCTTTTAATACAGTTCTTCATGTTGTGTTGACCCCGATCGATAAATTTATTTTCCTCGCTACTTCACAACTATGTGTTTTCCGATAATCTTAGGCGACCCCCATGTAAGGGTCGTTCGAAGCCCCGAGGGGCTCGTAAGCCACAAGTTGAGAGCCGCTCCACTAGTGTAACAAAACACGGTGCTACCTGTATTTGAAAGGTGTGTGTGGGGGGGGGGTGGGGTGCACAAGCAGGGAGCCCAACAGTAACTTTATAACTTCAGAGGAACATGGAAATAGAAGTGCATAAATAGGCCATTAAATGTATTGTTAACAAAAGGGGGGGGGGGAGGGAATACAGTTTAAGAAAGTGTGACAGTGTGTGACAGAAAGAGGTAAAGATCTAATGTGACACACATTTTAATCATTTAGAAAAAATTCATAAATTTCTATTGAATGTAAAAGTTTCTGTTATGACGGATGTATTCTGAGAAAACACGTCACATGATGGTGTATAGTGATTATAAAGCTACGGGGAGTTAGAATAGCCATTAACTGTCGTCATGGGGGCCATCCATAAATGACGTCACGCTATCTCACCCTACCTACCCTTCCCCCCTAATTTTTAACAAATTTGTAACATAAAAAGACACTTTTACCAATTTGTTTTAAAAATCGTTAAAATATACAGAATTAGTATTACACAAGGGAGTGTCACAGAAATGTCTTCATAGTACCACTATTTGAAAAATATTAAGTCATGTCATTGTTTTGTTTCATTGTTATGATTTAATGCAAAGACGGTAAATGAAAAAAAAAATTAGAAGATAAATCATGTGTATTTTATAATCACAATCTGGTGGTGACAAAGCTGGACAAAAGTGCGGCAGATATTGAGTCAGACCACAATCTGGTGGTGACAAAGCTGGACAAAAGTGTGGCAGATATTGAGTCAGACCACAATCTGGTGGTGACAAAGCTGGACAAAAGTGTGGCAGATATTGAGTCAGACCACAATCTGGTGGTGACAAAGCTGGACAAAAGTGCGGCAGATATTCAGTCAGACCACAATCTGGTGGTGACAAAGCTGACCAAAAGTGCGGCAGATATTGAGTCAGACCACAATCTGGTGGTGACTAAGCTGGACAAAACTGCGGCAGATATTGAGTCAGACCACAATCTGGTGGTGACAAAGCTGGACAAAACTGCGGCAGATATTGAGTCAGACCACAATCTGGTGGTGACAAAGCTGGACAAAAGTGTGGCAGATATTGAGTCAGACGACAATCTGGTGGTGACTAAGCTGGCCAAAAGTGCGGCAGATATTCAGTCAGACGACAATCTGGTGGTGACTAAGCTGGCCAAAAGTGTGGCAGATATTGAGTCAGACCACAATCTGGTGGTGACTAAGCTGGCCAAAAGTGTGGCAGATATTCAGTCAGACCACAATCTGGTGGTGGCTAAGCTGGACAAAACTGCGGCAGATATTGAGTCAGACCACAATCTGGTGGTGACTAAGCTGGACAAAAGTGCGGCAGATATTGAGTCAGACCACAATCTGGTGGTGGCTAAGCTGGACAAAACTGTGGCAGATATTGAGTCAGACGACAATCTGGTGGTGACTAGGCTGGCCAAAAGTGCGGCAGATATTCAGTCAGACCACAATCTGGTGGTGACAAAGCTGGACAAAAGTGTGGCAGATATTGAGTCAGACCACAATCTGGTGGTGACAAAGCTGGACAAAAGTGTGGCAGATATTGAGTCAGACGACAATCTGGTGGTGACAAAGCTGGACAAAAGTGTGGCAGATATTGAGTCAGACCACAATCTGGTGGTGGCTAAGCTGGACAAAAGTGCGGCAGATATTGAGTCAGACCACAATCTGGTGGTGACAAAGCTGGACAAAACTGTGGCAGATATTGAGTCAGACCACAATCTGGTGGTGGCTAAGCTGGACAAAAGTGTGGCAGATATTGAGTCAGACCACAATCTGGTGGTGACAAAGCTGGACAAAACTGTGGCAGATATTGAGTCAGACGACAATCTAGTGGTGACAAAGCTGGACAAAAGTGCGGCAGATATTGAGTCAGACGACAATCTGGTGGTGGCTAAGCTAAAAAAAAATGTTGGTAAACCACAGTCCTAAGACGCCATAAAAGAAAACCAGATTGACCTAGACTAGACAAACTCCAGAGCACACAGACAAAACACGACTTGTAGCTTACCCCCGATTCGCTGCACTGCAATTGGGTGAAACTGAAGAAACCATGAACAGAACATGGACAGAACATGGTCAGAATATGGACAAAAACTAAACAGACAGAACATGGACAGATAATGGACAGGGCATGGACAGAACATGGACAGACTATAGACAGGAGATGTACAGGACGGGGACAGAACATAGACAAGTCACAGACAGAGCATAGACAGAACATAGACAGTACATAGACAGAACATAGACAGAACATAGACAGAACATAGACAGAACATAGACAGTACATAGACAGTACATAGACAGTTCATAGATAGTACATAGACAGAACATAGACAGAATATAGACACTATATAGACAGAACATAGACAGTGCATAGACATAACATAGACAGTACATAGACAGAACATAGACCGTTCATAGACAGTACATAGACAGAACCTAGACAGAACATAGACAGTACATATACAGTACATAGACAGTACATAGACAGTACATAGACAGTACATAGACAGTACATAGACAGTACATAGACAGTACATAGACAGAAAATAGGCACTACATAGACAGTACATAGATAGAACATAGACAGTACATAGACAAAGCATAGACAGCACATAGACAGAACATACACAGTACATAGACAGTATATAGACAGTACATAGACAACATAGACAGAACATAGACAGAACATAGACAGAACATAGACAGAACATAGACAGTACATAGACCGTACATAGACAGTACATAGACAGTACATAGACAGTACATAGACAGTACATAGGATAACTTTAAAAAATGTATTGTAAGAACGTGTAAGAAATTATTGGGTCCTGGGTCTAAATTGAAAATAAATTCTAAACCAAACCAAAACAAGCAAATATAAAAAACAACCCCCTCCCCCTTTCCCCCTCCCCCCTCCCCCCTTTGAGAACATTTTGCTCATGCTCAACTTTTGATATATCATCACACTCAGACGAAAGTGACAGTACTTTTAGAATCTCATCTACAGATAAGAATGGTGGCCGATGGGCACAGAGCGCCCTTGAATTGAAGCTAAATGTTCAATAAACGTTAAGTTTTATTCCACGCTAAGGGACAACAGCCAACGACCGTCAATCAGATATAGCGCGCCAGTGCTGTGTGTCGGAGGGGTGACATCACGTCACACCTGTAGATCCCAGCACCAAACAGAGTGCGACTACTTTCGGGGTCCCGGGAGGGGGTGGGGGGCGGTCGATAGGATGGCGCGGTCTTTGAGCCCATAACTGGTCGTAGCCTCAGACCAAGACAGGAAACTTCTCATAGCTCACATACATGTCACAAACTCACACACACATGTTACCACCTCTCACACACACTTTACTACCACATACACACACATACCACCACGTCACAAACACACGTTACTACCTAACATACACACCCACACACACACACACACATGTTATCAACATTTACACACGAGTTGCCATTAAACACAAACACACATGTTACCGCCACACACACACACACACACACGTTATCACATGCCAGTAGATCATAAACAATGATACTTTATATCATGTCCATAGATCACACACAACACATTCCTAGATCACACACAACACATTCCTAGATCACACACAACACCTTCCTAGATCACACACAACACATTTCTAGTTCACACACAACACATTCCTAGATCACACACAACACATTCCTAGATCACACACAAAACATTCCTAGATCACACACAACACATTCCTAGATCACACACAACACTTTCCTAGATCACACACTACACATTCCTAGATCACACACAACACATTCCTAGATCACACACAACAAATTCCTAGATCACACACAACACATTCCTAGATCACACAAACACATTCCTAGCTCACACACAACACATTCCTAGCACACACACAACACATTCCTAGATCACACACAACACATTTCTAGATCACACACAACACATTCCTAGATCACACACAACACATTCCTAGCTCACACACTACACATTCCTAGATCACACACTACACATTCCTAGATCACACACAACACATTCGTAGATCACACACAACACATTCCTAGATCACACACAACACATTCCTAGATCACACACAACACATTCCTAGATCACACACAACACATTCCTAGATCACACACAACACATTCCTAGATCACACACAACACATTCCTAGATCACACACAACACATTCCTAGATCACACACAACACATTCCTAGATCACACACAACACATTCCTAGATCACACACAACACATTCCTAGATCACACACAACACATTCCTAGATCACACACAACACATTCCAAGATCACACACATCACATTCCAAGATCACACACATCACATTCCAAGATCACATACAACACATTCTTATATCACAGACATCACATTCCTAGATCACAGACATCACATTCCTAGATCACAGACATCACATTCCTAGATCACATCACTAGCATACAATGCCACATTTTTTCTAATGTAATTGACTTAAGCTGTATCGTTTATCTGCTCACCTTTACGAAGTCGTGAATCACAATTAAATCGATCCTTGACTTGCACTCGGCTATAGACGTGTGACGCGGCGTCGTGTCGTTGGACACACGTGAACAGATTTGGTGCAATGATCTCACATATTAAGGTTAGGGAAATTGAGATGATTTACTTTGTCATAATCGTTTGATCAGCTCTAATCAGCTATGGCAAGAAGTGTTCGATTAGTATGACTCTGGTGTGTAGTAAAAGGATTTAGTTTTCTTAAAATTCTGGTGTTTCACTTGTTAGAAGTGTTGCTTTGAGTATATGTGTATTTTTTTTAAAAATTATTTGTTGTATATCTTGGTTATAAAATGGTCCCTTAGCTCGGTGCCATCTTAGGGCATGGTCACACTGGGTCGTTGTCAATGGCATCACGCTCCTATGGGCATTGTCAAAATACTTTGTAATGTATAGGTCAAAAAAGACATTTTAAAAAAAAATACAAAAAATTTTCTTTGCAATAGATCAGAAATGCAGACACCGGATGCAGCCCCCTCACCCCCCCCCAAACACATAAAATATAATTAAAAAAGGGGACTGCCCCACCCTCCCCCACATGTAGTTTTCCTCCCCAACTGTATGCCATACTTGTGGTTCAATCAGAATGTATCATGGATACAGCCCCCTTTAAAGTATACTCACGGACGCGAGAGATCACTGTTCTTAGTGAATACAAACCATGATTAACGATCAATAAAGATTATGTTGATTTAAAGGACAACAGCGTCAAGCAGCAGGATTATTGTAGTCTTATGACTTGGATTAAGGTAATAGCTATTTAAGTTAATATACCAAACCTTTATCAAGTCGTTAATCCAAAGCCTGGTCGTTACTCGCGCCGGATTAACACTTTATTTGTAACTGGTTCAGGTTTTATAAACGGTCATGACCACGTGACACAATGTGTCCTACAGAGACGTCCAGGATCGTTATTTCATTTTTTTTTTTTGTTGTTTTTTTTACAAAAGATTGGGGGGGTGGGGGGGAGGTAAAAAATCTGGCCGCTTGAAGGGTTATTGATTGCTGTATGCGCCACGGAACATTTTACTCACACACACACACAATTTAAATAACACCAGCACAGTCAAAGGGGGGTAGGGGTGGGGAAGCCCCTTGTCCTACACAATACCAAAACGTCATTACGATACACACACGGAGCCGTCCCGTTGTCCTCCACTGACAAAACAAGCTTATCCCCCCCCCCCACTTTGCAGTTTTCCTTCCCAATAACTTTGTGACGAGAGTGAATGAATGTGTCATCGAATACAACCATGGAAACACGTTTATCTACCGTGCGAGAGTTACTGTTCTTGTACAAACACATCTCTCCCGTCCTCTGCTAGGAACTTAAAAAAATAATGCCGACGAGTGAGGTTAACACTCAAGTGGCATGCCGAGAGTGGGGTGAGGGACAGTGAGAATGAAAGGAAAAGTGTGTAATGTGTGTGGTGGGGGGTGGGGAGAGGATCAGCCAAATATGTGGTTTGATAAAGTTAATTTATAATTATGTATTGAATAGGCCTTAATGTTTTCACACAGAACTTACTTAAAAGTGTATAAATAGAAAATTCTAAACTTAAATTACATAGACATAAATATAATGGTTGACAGGTTTGAATCCGCAAAGGGAAGAAAAGTCATAAAGATATAAATAGATGTCATGATAAACTTTAAAAACAACACTCAATAAAGTGCCCCAACACCTGAAACAGCCCTTAAAGTTTAGGGAGCTTATATTGAATGAACAGGGTTTATTTACTATTATAATCTTAAGACTGAACTAAAGGTAATAGTCAATATGTTTTTATCCCTTGCCGTATCAAGTCGTTAATCGAAGAAAGCCTTTCTGCTCCTGGATGGCACAGGCGTTCTAATGATGCTTACCTGGTGCAGGACTGTGGACAAAATGGTCCCGTGTAGTTATGTCCTTCACCGTGGCCGCTACCCACGCGCGTCCCAATGAGCTGTGTGTCAAGACGACCTGGGCGACGGACGAACATAACCATTTGAAGTTTGAAAGGTGGGAGGGAGGGTGGGGTGTGCACAATTGGTGAGCCCAACAAAAAATTGTGTATTTTGAGATAAACATGGTAAATAGGGCTTAATAAGCCATTCAATTTATGGGTAGCAATTTTTAAACCAGTTGAACCAAGTTTTGATACTAATAAATCATTGTAAGTATATCGCTCTAGGGCGGGGGGCATCCATAGCGATCCACAGGTTTGGGGGAGGGGGGCAGCTTATCACAATTAGTGACAGGAAAAGGTACATATCTTTTTAATCATACATATGAAGCCATAACTTTCCATTGATTTTGACAGTGTTATGATGGAAGTATTCTGACAATACTCGTTACGTGATGGATGTATTTTGACAATACTCATCACTTGATGGATGCATTCTGACAATACTCGTCACGTGATGGATGTATTTTGACCATACTCATCAATTGGTAGTCTATAGTCTATAGTGATTATAAAACTACGTAGAATTTAAAAAGAGCAATAAACTTTCGTCATGGGGTCATCCAAAGATGAAATAGGGAAGGCAATTGACCTAATGGAGACACGCAACACTGCAGGTATAGACAGTCTACCAGCTGAACTCCTACAAGAAGGAGGAACCCAAATATTTAAATAACTTTACACTATGTTTGTCGATATTGGGTAAACATATACCCCTCTAAAGGTTGAAAAAAAGATCTACTCAGAGCCGGTCCTACGGTGGCTGGAGCCCAGGGCAAGCTTAACATTGGCGCCCTTTTTAAATATAATCATAAAAATGTTACTAGGAAAAAACGGAAGATAATGTAATAAGTGTATTACAAAGTTGAAAAAAAAAAGAAACAAAAAACAAAAAAAAAAATAATCAACAATAAAATGGTTTTTATTAACTTGTATTTCGACAGTATGAACAATTTGCCTACCGTCGGAAAAATGAACAATAAGCCTACCGTTGGCAGTATGAACAATTAGCCTACCATGATTAGTATGAACAATTAGCCTACCGTCGGCAGTATGAACAATTAGCCTACCATGGGTAGTATGAACAATTGGCCTACCGTCGGCAGTATGAACAATTAGCCTACCATGGGTAGTATGAACAATTAGCCTACCGTTGGCATGTCTGGGGGTTGAAAGGTTGAGACTTGAGGCATTAGACGCAAAGCAGTTCCCGTACTGGCTTCTTGCTGGTATGAGTCGGAATTGCCTGTCATGGCCTATTCGCTGTTTTCATTTAGTGCCCCTCCCCCAAACACTATAATTTCGATATCAAAAGAAAATAATAATCCATTCAAATATAAGATTCGTCTATTAAAAGGTAAGGTCCATTATCTTTCAATGGATTGATGGATATTTTCTTTGAATGGATGGATCTCATCTTTCAACGGATTAATCTTATCTTTGAATGGATGAATCTTTTCTTTGAACCGATGGATCTTATCTTTGAACTAATGGATCTTCTCTTTGAATGAATGGATCTTATCTGGTGTAGAAAAAGTATGTGTGGAACAGTATCGAAGACCTTGGAGAAGTCGAGAACTGTCATATCGACCTGGTTACCTTTGTCATAGGAGGCACGGAGGTCATTGGTGGTGATGATTATTTGAGTTTCTGTTGAGAATCCAGAGCGGAAATCATGGTTTAATTTGGTCTTAATGTTGTAGTGTTGAAGGTGTTTCATGATGTGGTGACGGATGGTGTATTCTAGAATTTTGCATGCTTTTATCAAAATATCTAAACCTATCAATGCTCTATTATGAAAATATCTGGCCCATCATTGGTCTATTATCAAAATATTTTTTCAAAAAAAAATTGTTTAGTCCATATCAATAATTGCATTTAGGCGAATATGTTGAACTAACAACGAAGAAATTTTTTAAAAAAACTTCTTGACAAATCAACTTTATTTGATGACCCCACCATCGATTTATGTTATCAAGTCTTTTCAACCAAATAATTTCTTATCAACGTCAGCGAAACGAGACCAATAGTAAAGAAATGGCCCGACCGAGACATGACCCAGGGGCGGAACAGCCGGAGGCAAGGTGGCGGCAGCAAATTGGCATAGATCGACCCCCCTTGCCTTTGAATTCAATATCGATCATGTCAGGATTATTATAATCTCATCTGAAGACTTTGCTTAAGCTTGCTATCAATGACCGTCATCAAATCGTCAAATCAATAATCTGGATGTGACACTGGCCGTGTTGACCCTTTCATTTAAACAGGCGTAGATGTTTCTGAATGGTCTTGACCACGTTACACAATGTGTAGCAATGTTACGTCTCTAGAATCGTTTGGCATCCAATTACACACGCCGCTGTGTCCTGCCGTCTTCTTGGCAAGGACCTAACCTCAATCGGGGTGAGTATTACAACCAGGCGGCACAGCGAGAGAGAGGGGGGGGGGCGAGAAACAGGGGTATTGGAAAGGAAAAAAGAGGGGGGATGGGGGGGGGGGAGCTGCGGGTTTGATAAAGAATGTCTATACTTTAGGTAAGTCTTAATTGCTTAGGGGCCNGTAAATCAAAACCTGGCAGGTTGGATGGGTTGTTTATTACTGGATACGTCACAGTACGGGGGGGGGGTGGCAGAGGCCACCTTGTCCTACCCAATATCCACTTGACGACACAAACAAGTTTATCACCCCCCTCCCCCTCCCCCTCCCACCTAGCAGTTTTCCCTCGCCAGAACATTCTGCCACACTTGGCGGAAGGTGTCATCCAATACAGCCATTCAAACTCGACGATAGATCACGCGAGCGAGATTTACTGCTCCTGTACTTACACTTGAATTCCCCCCCCCCCCCAATCTTCTCTTTAAACTTAATGAATGCAGACGAGTGAGTTTCACAGCCACCTCGGCATGCCTAGGTTGAAGTGGGGCACAGCGGTCAGTGAAAGGAAAAGTATGTGTGTGTGGGGGGGGGAGGCGTAGCGAGGGTGTTTGGCGCCCGGGGACAAGATCCATTTTAAAGCACCCCCTTTTCTTTTTTTCAACTCCTCATTATTTTTACCAATTAATATAATATCAAAGCACATTTTGGCGCCTCTAACTAGCTTGCGCCCGGGGACATCTGTCCCCCCCTTCCCCCCTCGCTACGCCTCTGGTGGGGGGTCGCTTAATCTGCGGTTGACAAATTTGAATAATCACACCTGGCTATGCCTCCAGCATTTTGTTAAGATACTAGGAGTTTAACCAAACATTGTTAACCAACCCTAGGGATAACACTGTTTTATAGATGTCTACTGAGCTTCCCTTAGCCACAGGATAGGTACCTCTGTTCGCCGACCTCTATTTCTAAACTATGGAACACAAATAGAACAAATAGAACAGTAGCTTTGTCAGAGCTACAAACTGTTGGAAAATAACAAAATACTAAATATTAATTACACATTGTTTTGCACGCCACATTGTTCGTTGTGTAGTGACGTCACGTTTTTTTAACGCTGTCTGGTTCGGCTCCATGTTTCTGTCACACCAATAAAACCTTGAACTAGCCTTGGTGGTTGCCTCTGCTTATTTAATTATCTTCCATCTGAAGTAACTTAGCAATTTGTTATTTTCAACACAAACTGATAGTCTTTCAACTGTCAGCTTCGATCTGGTCTGACCTATAAACGAGTATATGCTATAATGATGTTTACATATTATATTTACATATATTTTGGTGATGACAATGGGGGGGGGGGGGAAATCAATCAAAATTCGCCCCTGTTTTTTTTCCTTTTAATTAACCCGTAATAATGAATAGGTTCAGAGACGTCACGTGAATTTTTTTTGCCCCCCCCCCCCCGGGCCACCTATCAATTTTTTTTTGCTCCCTATATTCAAAGTTGATAATTTCTTCCATCCAGTTAAACTACATAACTTTTGGACCTTTAAATACCCTAGGACCTCAGGGGTTTCAAGCCCCACGCGACGCCCCTGGAAAGGCGACATGCTGAATCCGATCAAACACTACAGCACATAACTTTGTTGTTTTATAATAGGAGTCTTAAAACAAGAAACAAAACAATTGTCGCTCCTACCACCACAACCCGACAAATTAAAATGTTTGTTGCCTCTCCCCCCCCCCGCCAAAAAAACAAACAAACAATCAACACACACACATTATTAGATGGCAGCTGTCTGCCATCTTATGTTTTAATGGACAGGACACATAGCGGAACTTTGAAACCTGCTCATTGATGCCCAAGTTACGGTCCTTAGGGAAGACAACCCGTTGTCACTAACTTAAAATAATGATAGAGATATTAATAGATGCCACATACACTTAAAAACACTTTCAAGTGCTCCAACACCGGACACGTTTCCTTAAGTCTAAGTAGCTTATCATTAATGCTCGAGTTTGTTTTTTTTTTTTGTATGATTATAATCTTAAGACTTTATTAAAGGTAATAGTAATTCAATGTATTATCCCTTACCTTATCAGAAGCCTCCCGATCCTTGGAATCACAAATCGTCGTTATAACGCTTACCGGATGCAAGTCTGCAAACAGATTGGACACGTGCAGATGCCGCTCTCTTCTCGTTCACTGTGGCCGCTAGTCACGTGAGCTGTGCCATCAAGAGGCAGCGGCGACGGTGGAACGAAACAATCAGAGAGCCGAACAACAAATGTGTATCTTAAGGGAAACATGGTAAACTAGTGCATAAATAAGCCATTCAATTTCATGGGTAAAACATTTTAATCCAGTTGGACCCAGTCTTGCTACCAATAAATCATTTAACGACGTTGCTCAGGAGGGAAAGGTGGGGGGGCGCATCCATAACGTATGTAACGTTATGCAGGTTTGGAGGGTGGAGGCAGCTTAAGAAAGCATGACAGTTTGTCACAATTAATGACAGGGAAGGTGAAGATCTTTTAATCAAACAATCAACTTTAATCAACTTTAATCAACTTTAATCAACTTTAATCAACTTTATCAACTTTAATCAACTTTAATCTACTTTAATCAACTTTAATCAACTTTAATCAACTTTAATCAACTTTAATCAACTTTATCAACTTTAATCAATTTTAATCAACTTTAATCAACTTTATAACTTTAATCAACTTTAATCAACTTTATCAACTTTATCAACTTTAATCAACTTTAATCAACTTTATCAACTTTATCAACTTTAATCAACTTTAATCAACTTTATCACCTTTATCACCTTTATCAACTTTATCAACTTTATCAACTCTATCAACTTTAATCAACTTTATCAACTTTAATCAACTTTAATCAACTTTAATCAACTTTAATCAACTTTAATCAACTTTATCAACTTTAATCAACTTTAATCAACTTTAATCAACTTTATCACCTTTATCACCTTTATCAACTTTATCAACTTTATCAACTCTATCAACTTTAATCAACTTTATCAACTTTAATCAACTTTAATCAACTTTAATCAACTTTA
>CAXITT010000262.1:61168-87129 GCA_964033795.1 Lymnaea stagnalis
GAGAGGGATGTGTTATCCATGTGTTTGATTCAATGTACAGCCTGAGAGAGGGATGTGTTATCCATGTGTTTGATTCAATGTACAGCCTGAGAGAGGGATGTGTTATCCATGTGTTTGATTCAATGTACAGCCTGAGAGAGGGATGTGTTATCCATATGTTTGATTCAATGTACAGCCTGAGAGAGGGATGTGTTATCCATATGTTTGATTCAGTGTACAGCCTGAGAGAGGGATGTGTTATCCATGTACAGCCTATCACATATACAGCCTGAAAGATAGCTTCGTTATACATGTGTTTAGGTCAATGTGCAGTGGTGGGGGAGTCAGTCCACCCCTGGGTGCCTTTCTTCTTTTATGCTTGGCTGGCCATGTGACATTAGGCATGGTGTCACAAATGACCATGCTCGAGAAGGGAGCGATGGGCGTGGGTGCCGCACAAAGGTACAATAGATTAGGGAATTGTTGGCCTGCCATCGGCAGAGTTTATGGTAGTAGAGGGAAGACATCATAGTTTGGGGGAAAGGGAGACTCCTGGTGGACAGTGTGGGAACGGGTATCAGAAATGTTTTGGATAAATGAGATTTCAGTTTGCAGGGGGAAATGGAATTTCACGAAGACCATGGATAGAGTAAGATTAATAATCAGTAATGGTAAAAGTTTCAACGCGATAGATGCTCATAGTAGGGTAAGGACATGGAATAGACGTCCGGGGGTAAATGATCTGGTCGGGGAAAATTTGCCTTTAATGATGTGGCAATTCAATGACCGTGGGATGGTTGGCTAGTAGAGTTTAGAGTCACACGACGGGCAAATATAAGGGAGAAATTTTTCGAGACACAGCAGTTGAGAGGTATAGCATTAGTGTAGAGGTAGAACATTCGAGAGAGATAAGGAGACGACAGTTGACTAGTTGACATAGTATAGTTGAAATGATACAGTTGAACAGTCACAGCTTTAGAGATTCATATATATAGCTGACAGTTAGTGAAGACTACAGAAGAACTTATATCTTAGAAATAAACATATTTTCATTATCGTTGGACACCTGGAGTTTGAGTTGTTTGATTTTCATTCAAGTCTACGTCGTGCCTTTGTCTGTCTCAACGCCTAGACAGCCACCATATAAATCTCAGAGAGGAGCGGTCCTGTACTGACCACTGCTAAGTCAACATAGTTTGTGATAAGTCAGGACTGGAGCCCTCCTCCGTAACGACCGTTCTCTGACACATGGGACGTGGGATATGAGACTTGGGGCATGAGACACTGGACTTGAGACATGAGGCTCCTACATTATTTCCTTAGCAGAATTTCATTTATAGAAAGATGCTTCTCATTCAGAAATGTTACCTGCGCATATCTACAACAGTAGACGTATATTTCCTCCAGTCGCATCATACTGTGAAGATGAGCCCAGTATGGTTTAATGAACAAGTCATATTTATGACAGTAAAAATGTTTGATTTAGTGTTCGCGTCTCCCGACCCCCATCCCCTTTTTTAAAATTTTGAAATTCAAAGATAATATCCATCCATTTAAAGATAATTACCATTTATTCAAAGAAAAGATCCACCCTTTCAAAGATAATATCCATCCATTCAAAGATAAAATCAATCCATTTAAAGATAAGATCCATTCATTTAAATTCAAGATCCATCCTTTGGAATATTAGATCCATCCATTCAAAGATTAGATCCATCCATACAAATGTAAGATCCATCCATTTAAAGATAATATCCATCCATTCAAAGATAAGATCCATTCATTCAAAGATAAGATCCATCCATTCAAGGATAATATCAAATTTCATTTCTAACCAACTTCCCTCGCACCCATTCCCTGTAACCCATTCAGACCCATTCAGGCAGGTGATTCCATAGTTCAGAAGTGTCCAGTAATGAGACAGCACCTCGTTCGCCTAGGTACTCAATAACTCGAAACAGGAAAGGCGTTGGCGTTACTTTGTCCACAGCACTGCTACTCAGGGGCGTCTGAACAGGAGGTCACAGAATGGGTCGCTACCTTGACTATTTCGATAGGCAACATTTTCGGCCACCTGCAGAATTTGTGAAAGGTGGGGGGGGGGGAGTTGGGGGGGACGACGACAAATGGCTTGGCCTGTCCTGATCAGCACTAACCCTAGCGACGCCACTGCTTAAACTCCCCTTTTATGTGTAAATCAAATCCATTATTTCCAGTTGACATTCCTAAACTGTTATGACACTAAAGACCAGAATGCTTCACAAAAATCTTATTGAGTCACGAATATAAACAAATCATTTTTTTTTTTTAATGATAAGACAACGCGTATCAAGGCTAAGCTTACCAGATTTTCTGGATGCCTAGTCCGGACACAAGGCTCACTTCAACCGAAACCATACCGGCGGGATGGGGGTGGCGACGCTGGTTGTGTTGTGCTTGAATTTTTTGACACCCCCGCCCCCCCTCAAAACTGGTACGTACAAGACGCTTTTAGCTCCCACCCCAAAATCCACCATTTCATGGATACTTGTGACGCCACAGGAATTTTATGTAAGAAAGGTGTCACGGGTTTATACCGCTGCCAGTCCAGTGGTTACCATAATATCTGCCGTGTCGTTGTGGGTGCCACGTTGGCCTCGGGCAGGCAGAGCCATGAGAATTGGACAACAAGGGCAGTCACAGCCGGCTGTCAGATGGAGCTGAAACTATTCACCGCGCTCTCTGTTTTGAAGAAATGAGATAAATTCTGATAAATGGAAATAAGCCAAGCAATTCGTCGCTGCCAAAAGTACGGACAAACCGGACGACGAGAGGAAAGTACGGACGAATACGAACAATTAGTACGGACAAGGGGGTCGAAAATACAAATTGTCCGTACTAAAAATGGACATCTGGTAACCCTAATCTAGCCTATCATTGCTCTATTATCGTATATCTAGCCTATCATTGCTCTATTATCGTATATCTAGCCTATCATTGTTCTATTATCAAAACATGTAGCCTATTATTGCTCTATAATCAAAATATATAGCCTGGAGGCCCCCCTCCCCCCCCCCCGCACACCGGAGATTGTAATAGCTGCCCAAAAGGGCCCATTCTATTATCAAAACATGTAGCCTATTATTGCTCTATAATCAAAATATATAGCCTGGAGGCCCCCCCCCCCCCCCCCCCGCACACCGGAGATTGTAATAGCTGCCCAAAAGGGCCCATGACGAATGCTCGTCGTGTCGTCGTGGGCCAGCACGTCCCTGTGCTCTACACAGACAATCGGCGGGAATTCTAAGACACACGGAGCGCTCCCGTCTTCCAGGTCTTGACCTCAACTCCATCGTGTGAGTTTTACCATGACCCACAAGAGTAGATGGCCTTAGCGCATGATGAGGACGTCACTGGAAGGAGGCCATGGGTAGCTGTGTAAAGTAGGTCCTGGGGTTACAGCCAAGGGGCGCGGCGACACGGAAATGGGGGGGGGTGGTGGGGGCGAGAAACCCTAAAGTAGGTCCTGGGGTTACAGCCAAGGGGCGCGGCGACACGGAAATGGGGGGGGGGGTGGTGGGGGCGAGAAACCCTGGTATTTGAAAGGAAAAGTGGGGGATGGAGGGGGGCAGGGAGACTGAGAGGTGCTGGTAGCAAAATCAGCTGGTCTGAAAAAGATTTGTCTTTTGAAGTCATTTGTCGTGTCGAATAATATTATCAACAGATTTAAAGCACTTTTATCCCTACCCGTCTATCGCACAATGTAAAATACTATCAAAACTTTCAAGGACCAACCACTCCCCCCTCACACACACACACACACACACAAACAAAGAAAAGAAATAAAAATATATAAACAAATATTTGATTACTTGAGAAGATAGAGATATTAGAAAAGGGGGGGGGGGGATAAATTTATTCCATCCTTAAAACTTCTTATAAAAATGTTTTCATGTTAATCAGGCCAACACACAAACAAAGAAAAGAAATAAAAATATATAAACAAATATTTGATTACTTGAGAAGATAGAGATATTAGAAAAGGGGGGGGGGGGGATAAATTTATTCCATCCTTAAAACTTCTTATAAAAATGTTTTCATGTGAATCAGGCCACATCCATCAAACTTGCATCCACTGATCAGTTATATCAAAAACAAGGATAATTTATATCATATCCATGGATCACTTATATCCCCTTCATGGATCATTTACATCACATCCACGGATCACATAAACTGATCACTGATATCATATCCGTGGATCACATCATTAGCATACAATATACAAATCCACAGTTAATTTCATCTTCTTGACTTAAGCTGATCCATCGATCACGTTACGTTAACTTAGTCGCTCATCAAAATCTCCATAATCAGTGAACTGCTCTCGCCTATCAACACTTAATGGATACAGGTGTTTCATCACGGTGGATGTCACACAAAAAACATACGTGACAAGTGAAGCCGTCTCCGCGGGGAATTAACTCTGCTGTTAAGCCAGGTGTTTGGCGTGGGAGTGGGAGGGTGTAATACACGGCTCGCGCCGTTGGAAGCGGGAGAATTTCAAGTTGAAAGGTCGCTCGTGGCGAAAAGTCAGGAGTTATCTCCCTTTAACTTTTTTGCATCCTTTATACTTCATATTACCTTCGCTTTTCTTCATGTTTCTTTCTGACACGGCCACGCTGCGTGGCAAAATCTTCGGACGGCTCATTGACCCACTAACCCTCAACCTATCGTGTTGAAACTTGGGACAGAGATTCGCTGCGGACGACAATACCTTCTTTCAAATTTTCAGCCCCAGCCACAGCTACACAAAAATCAGTGATCCCGTTTTTCAAGGGGGCGATGAAGAAAATAGGATGCCACTGATCTCACGAAATAAAATTTCCGATAACTGTGCTAAATAAGATTTTGTTTGTTTGTTTGTTTGTTTTTTTTTTTGTTTTTTTTATTGTTTTTTTTAAAAATCTCGCATGTTCGTTAGGTGCATCATAATATTTTCGTCTCTTTTTCTGAACGAAGTGGCTATTCGGACCCGGGTCTGATAAGTTAGAGGTTGTGATTAAAATGTTAAAAAAGATATATTATTGTTAGGTTGTTAGACACAATTTTGTATCAAATGAAAGATAATTGAATGGACTATATGTTTGTAAACGTACTTCTTCAGTTTAACTAAAGTAAACTACCACAATTAATGGCATCCAAATAACTTGAGTCTAATGGGACCCGGGTCCGAATAGCGGCGATGGGTTTCCAGTTCCATTTTGACTAAATGCTATTCGGATGTCATTTGTGTTGGTTTATTTTAGTTAAACTGAAGAAGTAAGTTTACAAACATATAGTCCATTCAATTATCTTTCATTTGACACCATGGGCGCCCGCAGAAAACTTTCTAGGGGCGGGGCAAAAAAATCGATTAACTTTCCAGGGGGGGGGGGCAAATTTTTTTTAGTAATGTTTTAATATAGTTTTAATTTACTATAGCGTATTTGTATGGTGAACGAACGGACAGGACATCAGCTTAGTTAGTTTCTCTTTATTTTCTCTTTACTTTAATAAATTGTTTGTATATTTTTGTCTAAAAAATTGTTATCCAATCCATCCAGGGGGGACAAGTGTCCCCCCCCTTGCCCCTACCTGCGGGCACCCATGTTTGATACCTAATTTTGTCTTACAAACCTTACAATAATTTTTAAATATTTTTTAATAAACCCAAACTCTCACTTCTCGGACTAGGGTCCGAATAGCCGCATCCTTTTCTGAAATAGTTGGTGAAATAAATGTGCGGTGTAACACATTGTTTTTATTGGTTTGTTTCATTTTTATTTTTTGAATCAGCTTGCTTTGTCTTTTTGTTTCTTGCGTAATCTTGCATCTCAGTTTTGACCGATTCCCGGTGGTCTGATTGAGCTGAAAACTTTTTGCATTTACTCACCAGCCCAATCAACAATAAAACTGTGCATGGTATGTAGGTCACCAGTGACCTCCACTTACCCTTGAAGGATCTTTACCTCGCATCTTAATTTTTACCGATACCCTGAGGTCCAATTGTGTGAGTTTGTATTTGTGTGTGTGAGTATATGTATACAAAAAAAAATTACATTTTTGGCGCCCCATGAAAATGCCCCGCAGGGCAAATAACCTATTTACATGGCCCTGTCCAGATGTAATTTTTTTTGTGTCCACAATTAGCTAGATGACTTGATATGTGAGCTAATTAAGTGTGAAAGACATTACATTAGTTTAAAAATGTATTTTTAGAAAGTCTAATTTAAAAGAAATGTTTTAAATTAATTTTGTTTAAATAAAACTGAACAATTATTTGGCAACAGTGACAGACGACTAAAGTATAATAGTTGACTGGGAGAATATTGACACAAGACTAATTTAGTTGACTAATGGCAAATACTAGTTATAATGAGCTGAAATCACAAAAGCATTTCACAGTGTAAAAAAATATGTCGTCTTTGAATACACCTATAATAATTAAACGACTGCATTCAAGCTAAGTAGATGAAATAGCAAAACGAGGTATGTGGAAGCTTGAATTTAAGGACAGGACAATAAGATTGGAAAGTTTCGGCCATAGGGCCCTCCTCAACCCACAGCACAAATGAAAATATCAAAAGGAACAGAGCACCTTCAATACACTTTGTATTTTCTTTTAATGTTTAGCTTTAATCACAAGAAAGAAGTATTTTCTAATATCGCCTACTTCTTCCTAGGCTCTTTGATGAACAATTATCAATACATTCCAACTTGTTGATTTTTTTAAATTTTAAAATGACTATTTGTTTCCTATAGAATTTTTATTGAAATAAATGAAGCCAAAACGCGTCAAAGAACTGCTCGTTTAATTTGTTGATCTGAAACGATGTAGATAAATGATTGAACACATTTTGTTGGACTGGCATAGCCTTACAATGAATGAATTGTCAAAAAATGCTGGTTATCATGTACACACCAAATAAACGGATCAAACATTTGAATCAGGACACATCAAGCTCAATACAGATACAGGAAACGAAATGTTGATAAAGCTAATACTAGTGATAATGTTTAACATCGTTACAATTAAAATTAAAATACATAAGTTGTATTTGTAATTAGAAGACATTTCCATAGATATGTTTTAAATCTAGATCAATGATATAAATATAAGGCACTAACATTATCAAAATAACTAACTAGCCGTTATGTTTTATTGTTACATTAATATTTGAAAATTATTGAGCGCATTAAGGACATGTTTAGTGATAACTTTGGAGAGATTGCTATATGTTAAATGTGTTGTTTGATATTTTACAAGTTCTCAAATATAATTCTGCTGCATAATATTAATAGGCCACATGTGTCTCGGGACCCATGACCAAACTTCGTGTACACATGGTAACTACCGGATGGGTCCGCGTGTATTTTGGAAATGAAAAAAAAATTAATAAATCTGGGATCTACCAAAATGAAATGCACTAAAATTATGCTATTAGGTAACCTTCAACAGGCACAAAAGAATGACTCAAAACTGCCCCCACAAACATGCAGGGGCGTAAGCAGGCGCGTAGCTAAATGGTGATAACCCAGAATAGGGAGATAAATAGTTTCATCAGAATTACAAGATTGGAAGCCAAAGTTGTTCTTTAAATGATCTGGAAGAACTTGGACCTTCCATAAAAACAATCATTTTGAAGCCAGCGCTGCCAAGCTTTACTAACCCAATGCGTCAGCTCTGAGCACTGTACAGAAAAACTTACTTCCTAACAAGCAACACTAAAAGCAATGGTGATAATTCCTCAGCAGAAATACCGTAAACTATTGGAATAGAGTTACCAATAGAGATACATGAAATCAGATGGAAGTACTTGGACATTATTAAAACAGTTATTTTGAAAATTATGTCACATAATTTTCTTTTTAAATACCAAAAATAATATGCACTAACAATACCGGCACAGTATGCATAGATATGACTAGTAACACTGATATTTATATATATATAATAATATTAATAATAATAATAAAGTTCATTTCAAAAACACGCTTCATCCCCAAAGGCTCGAAGCGGGGTACAAAGTCAACAAAAAACATATCTATAATTAACCACATTTAAAACAAACGCAACACTAAAAAAACTAATTACAAGCATACAATGTCAAAGTCTTTCTAGCCATTTCAACCCGGAGCAACACAGCTATTATGCATTAACTGGAAAATAATGTAGACAATCATCCCAGAACGTGTTTGCGAAATAGATGTGTCTTTAGATCGGTTTTAAAGGACTCCAATGTCTGGTTGTTTCTGAGATCGACTAGAAGGGCGTTCCAAATTGTTGGACCAGCAAATGCGAAAGTGCGCTTTCCGTAAGTCTCAAGGCAAACACGTGGTGTCGAGAGTTTGCCAATATATATATATAAATATATATGTTACCGCAATGTGCGAATTCCGGCATTATATAGAATGCCTGAAAATTGTAGGCAAAGTATGAAATGGCTTTTATTTCACACATTTCCTAGGCATTCTATATAATGCCTAAGAGCGACCTGGCAATGTATAGAATACCCCGCCATTCATGTTTGATTCTTGGCTATGTGGTGGCGTTGTGATCGCGACACACGTGCTTCGTACTCCCGCCAAAGACGCTACTCCTATTGTTTCAAGATGGCTGCCGAGATGTTGGAAGTTCAGATTGTAGCTTCAGATCAGGAATCACGGTATGTTTACATGCAACGGCGGTTCTACGATGAACTTTCTCAATGACGAGCCAAGACTGCTAAAAACTGCGTTTCTCTAACGGAAACTAGTTACCAAAAATGAGTGGATGATGTGAAAATGGCTGGGATGACAAATCAGAAGAAACCACGAGACTATCGGCTCCTGAAACGCTATGTTGTAATGGCGGTAGAGAACAAAAGTAAGTTGATCTATCCTGTTAAAGAAGGCGACAGCGCTATTCAGTTCTATGTCACGGATTCTGAATTATTTGACGTACTTCACGAGGCTCATTTGGCCGTGGGACATGGAGGAAGGGACAGAATGTTGAAAGAACTTTCACACAAGTATAAGAACATTACACGTTATGATATTGAACTTTACCTCCACCTTTGTGAGCCGTGCCAGAAGAAACGAAAAGGTGTCACAAAGGGTGTTGTGGTGAAGCCTATGATTTTTTCTGAATTCAACTCCCGTGGTCAGGTCGATCTTATCGATTTTCAATCCCATCCTGACAGGGAATATACATTTATAATGGTGTACCAAGATCATCTCACAAAGTTTGTGGTTCTGAGGGCTTTAACATCCAAGAGGGCGGAAGAGGTACCCTACACATTAGTGGAAATATTTACGTTGCTTGGCGCTCCATCAATTCTACAGTCCGATAATGGCCGGGAATTTACCAACAATGTGGTTAACAGCCTAAAGGATTATTGGCCCAAGTTGAAGATCGTCCATGGTAAACCGCGCCACTTAATCACGAAAATAAAATATTTCATACTTTGCCTAAAACCGTCAGGCATTACATAGAATGCCTAGGCATTCTATACAATGCCTGCATTTCACACATTGCCTGTAACATATCTATTAAATTATAGGTTAAACATCTTCTCGCTTTCCTGCCTTTATTTCAAATGAGCATTTGCTTTTCAATCAACAAAATGGAATATTGCTTTATTAACACAAAAGAATGTTGAATTAAGATCAAGATCTATCAACATGAATGTATATAACCAAGCAAACCAAGCCTTGGGGTTCTTAAGGCGAAATCTAAAGATTGGCAACTCCTGTGTGAAAGAAAGAGCATATAAAGCCTTTATCCGTCCGATTTTAGATTATGCATCTTCAGTCTGGGACCCATTTACCCAGAAGAGCATTGATTTGTCCTAAACCGCTACAGGAATACCTCTAGTGTTGGCAGCATGCTAGAAACACTAGGCTGGTCACCATTGGAGAAACGACGACGACAATCCAGGCTCTCCATGATGTACAAGATAAATAATGGGCTTGTCCACTGTTCCGGTATTAAACAGAAACTCGTCCCTCTCCCCCATAGACAGCGACGAGGCCATGACAGGCAATTCAGGCTCATACCAGCAAGAAGCCAGTATAGGAACTGCTCATTCCTGCCCAAGACAATCAGGGACTGGAACCATCTTTCAAAAGGAACAGTTGAGGCGACAACACTAGACACATTTGTGTCTATTGCCTCAAGCCTTCAAACCCCTAGCGCATAATTTCCTCATCACCACCAGTAACAGATACATTGCAAATCCCATCTACATGCATAGGAGCCAAAATGATCAATAAATTGATCGTGGGCCCTTAAGATATAGAAGAAGAAGAAGAAATAAAATGTATGTTTTATGTATTTGGCAGCTTCGGTATGTTTGTGATCTAGTAACATGAGAAACTGTATTAAATGTTGAAAAAAGGTGAAACAGGTTAAGTATAAAATAATATGGAGAACATCATACAATTCAGAAGCAGAGAATGATACATAAGAGAAATATCTCCAGCACCAAGGCACTATTGGCAAGTATGACATCAGTGTAATTTCTTTGGTGAGTCATTGCGGGGTTCCCGTGGTGGGCTCGGTGGTTCCCTTGACGTTCTTGGTAGTTCTCTTCATGAGTTTGGGGATTGCCTTGACGTTCTTGGGGGTTTTCTTCGTAGGGTTGGGGGTTCCCGTGACGCTCTTGTTGATTATCTTCACGAGTTTGGGGATTGCCATGACGCTCTTGTTGATTATCTTCATGAGTTTGGGGATTGCCATGACGTTCTTGGGGTTTTTCTTCGTGGGGTTGGGGGTTGTTGTTGTTGGTGTGTCACCCGGCTGCTGCATGGCTGGAATCAAATAGTAGTCATCTTTGCATCCAATCAAAGTATCCTCGGTCTTGGTGCAGTTCTTGATGGCCACTTGGTGCTGGGTGGAAACAAAAAAGACGAAGATATTGTTAGGTTTAATCTACTCAATACGTGTTAGCTCACAGTAGCATAAAATAGATTGTGTACGCTGCTAATTAAAAGCCCGTTTTGAAAAGCAAAATGTGTAGAAAATTTTAAGAAGGTTTTTTTTTCTAATTTTAAAAAAAAAATGGTTTTATAAGTGGAACGATAAAGCCAGTGGCGTGGCTAGGGCTAGTGACACTCTTGGCGGGCTAAGTTTTTTGTCGCGCCCCCTCCCCCCAAATCGTCTGGGGAGTACCACCCACCTCCACCCCCATTCCCACGCCACTGGGAAAATGTTTCAACGCCAACAATAAATTCAAGAAATCGACCAAATCTTTTCCTGTTGGATTCTGTCATATATTTTTTAACGCAACAACGTGCAGATTTATAATTAACTTAATTAGGATCAATAGACCAAAGTGGTCATCCATAAAAGACGTCCACATAAAAGGGGAGGGGGGTCAGCAAAAAGTGGACTAAAGTGGACAAAGGGGGGAAGAGGTTTAGGTCAAAGTGGATGTCCACATTGTAGTGATTTTTTTTAGTGCAGACGGTTTGCATAAATTTACTGCAAATTTACTGCCCGATCACAGTTACAGTAGCATGCCTTTTGATCCCTATTGTCCATCGGTGGCTGGGAGAATTTCCAAGAGAATATGTTTCTGCAGTAAATATTTTCCATCACTGGCGGCAATGAAAAAACATAAGGTCCTCCATTGCAATATTCCTGCCAGTGAACATAATATGGCAGACGAATCAGACGAAGAGACTGCCACTCAAATTGAATTAGCAATTGAAGACTCAAGAACAGATGTTGTCATTATACGAAAAATGTTTGAATGGCTGCAGTCCGAATTTTCCGTTGATTGAAGAATGGTGGATTATTTGTTTATTACATTTTTTAATACAGTGATTCAATAAAATGTTTTTGAACAGTTATTATTTCATTTAGAATTTTGCCTGCAAATAATTGGAATTTGTAAAAAAAATCTTTGTAAATACTGTGGAGAGTTCGGACCTCGACGCCCCGGCACGGCGCCGGGGGCGTCAGATCTGACCAGGGATCACGATCGACTGATCAAAGCGCGCGTCAGATCTCGCAGCAGGGTTACCGGCCATCTGACCAGGTACAGCCGGTGCCATCTGCCCAGGGATCACGATCGACTGATCAAAGCGCGCGTCAGATCTCGCAGCATGGTTACCGGCCATCTGACCAGGTACAGCATGTGCCATCTGACCAGGGATCACGATCGACTGATCAAAGCGCGCGTCAGATCTCGCAGCATGGTTACCGGCCATCTGACCAGGTACAGCCGGTGCCATCTGACCAGGGATCACGATCGACTGATCAAAGCGCGCGTCAGATCTCGCAGCAGGGTTACCGGCCATCTGACCAGGTACAGCCGGTGCCATCTGACCAGGGATCACGATCGACTGATCAAAGCGTGCGTCAGATCTCGCAGCAGGGTTACCGACCATCTGACCAGGTACAGCCGGTGCCATCTGACCAGGGATCACGATCGACTGATCAAAGCGTGCGTCAGATCTCGCAGCAGGGTTACCGACCATCTGACCAGGTACAGCCGGTGCCATCTGCCCAGGGATCACGATCGACTGATCAAAGCGCCGGGCAGTACCGGCCATCTGACCAGGGTATTTCCCTGGGACGACTGTTTGCCGACTGATCAAGGGGCGGGCTGATCAAAGGGGCGGCGCGAGGAACCAGGGACTTATAAACAGGGACCTCTGGACGGGACGGAAAGAGAACGCGGCCGGACAGAGAAGCAGACAGTCAGGGAGAGCTCTGACGGTATGAGAAGAGGGCAGTCAGAGTTGCGAGATGAGAGAAAGTATAAGCGAAGTGTCAGCCTAATAAAGAACAAGATTATAATCATCAAACTTTATCGCCTGAGTTGTTCCTTAATGAATGCCAGATATAGACGAAGGTTAAAAGTAAAAGTAAAAGTAACGAGGTGCGTATTTCTATGAGATGAACCATTTAAATTTTTAAATTGATAGGCACTCAAGTCTGTTATGGGCGTGCAAAACGATTGCGAGAATTTTCTTAAGATAAAAGAATTCTTTGTTTTACGATTTTCTGATAATGTATACTTTAAAAAAAAACAACGCAAATGTGTGTTTACATTTTACATTTTTGATGTAGATATCAATATATCAAATTCCTTTAATATTAATGTATTTATATCACAATATTTTCTTTTTTCCAATTTTTAGAGGAAAAAAATGTAAACAAAGGGCACGAAAAGGGGTAAATCTACATTATTTCTCTAGTGTAAAAATCGTCCCTCAATTAAGTTCTTTAGTGACAGAGGGGGTATAATTTGTGATAATTTAGAATGGGTAATTTAAGGTCATGTTTCAATGGAAAAAAGTAATTTAGGGGCATGAAAGGGAGTAGGGTAAGCATAGAATATATAGCAGATAAGTACTTCTAAAACTTAATGATGTCTGAAACGTAAATATCATTACATAGGTACTTCTTTTTAAAGTTAGGAATTGTGATAAGTTTTTTCAATAGCGGGTAGAAATTATCGCAATGGCACTAACGTTATTGTCCCGATAACATCGGGTCATTGATTTTTACAGTTATTATTACGCTTCTGGTGCGACTGGTGGACTGCTTTCTAATGACTGCTTCAGTAATCAGCCAAATAAGTATTGCGAGTATTTTACAAATAATTCTAAATGTTTGAAAGAAAGTAAGGTACAATAATCAGTTCAATAGCACGCAAAATATAATTCACGATAACTACGCTAAATGATTTTTTTAATATAACGCAACTCCGTTTGGCGCGTAATATTTTCTTTTTCGGAAAAAAAAAAATCTTCTCATTTTAAGTAAGGTGTAAAACAAATATTCGGTTTACAAGTGGTTGGGACATCAGAATACTGAATATAGTTCAAGGGCGTGAAATATAAAGTGTGCAGTGATGTATGATGGAAAAAGGTAAAAAGGGGGGGGGGTGTTTGAAGGGAAAATTGGGATTCTTAAATGTGGGGTTTGTCAAGTAACTTTAGTAGATGGGAAGTTCACGCATTGATGTCGCCAATGTTTGGCGGGCTTATATCTAGTGTATGTATGGCATCTTTATATAATATGCTTGCGGAATAACTGCTTCCTATTCCCAACGGGCCCTCCACCCTACTCAACTTGTTTTATATTAATTGTACCGAGCGAAAAATAAAATCTAACCAACACCAAGCTCCATGCGTGAACTGTTAAAAATCAGGTAAGTAAGAAAAAAGGTTGATTTTTTTTTCGAAGGCGACTATTATATTAATCAATAAAAAAGCCACGTGTATGGTGTAGGACTGTCTGTAGGACTATTGTTTAAATGCCGGTAGGTAGTGTGTAGAACTGTCTGTAGGACTATTGTTTAAATGCCGGTAGGTAGTGTGTAGAAATGTCTGTAGGACTATTGTTTAAATGCCGGTAGGTAGTGTGTAGAACTGTCTGTAGGACTATTGTTTAAATGCCGGTAGGTAGTGTGTAGAACTGTCTGTATGACTATTGTTTAAATGCCGGTAGGTAGTGTGTAGAACTGTCTGTAGGACTATTGTTTAAATGCCGGTAGGTAGTGTGTAGAACTGTCTGTAGGACTATTGTTTAAATGCCGGTAGGTAGTGTGTAGAACTGTCTGTAGTCTGTAGGACTAATGTTTAAAGGTTGACAGGTAAGGTGTAGGACTATTGTTTGAATGATGATAGGAAGAGTTTAGGACTAGCTATAGGACTATTGTTTAAATGCCGGTAGGTAGGTTGTAGCACTGTTTGTAGGCTTATGGTTTAAAGACGGACAGGTAGGGTGTAGGACTATTGCTTATAGTAAATGAGAAGTTAACTTTTTTTTCTTACACTTGGACCCAAAGTCCCGGTCCCGGTGTAAAAACTGAACTCGGTTAAGCCATATTCAACAAGCGAGTTTATATTTGATTTTAGGCAACAATTTCAAGTAACAATCACAAGTTATCTGTTTCCACTGTGTTTAGTTACTAGTTATAACCAGCCAAACAATGGTGGCGCCTGTGCGTCAACTTCCCATTTTACTAAATATTACTTGACAAAACATGCGATCAGGTCATGCGTATATATATATATATATATGCACTTTTATAAGAATTCCAGCCCAGCTCACACTTTTCTCTAGGCTACTTAACTTAATTAATAGCCTTTTTACATCGCACATTTATACCACTTTATATACATTGAGGCTGTTGACGTAAAACTAATGGAAATATTTTTATTTTTAAGAATTGTCTTTGAGCACTTACCGGGAATTTTATTTCTAGCACTTATCGGGAAATTTATTTTGAACACTTATCAGGAATTTAATTTTGAGCACCTATCGGGAATTTTATTTAGTACGCAAATGAACTCAACATTACAGAATACTGTCTTTTGATTTTAATTTATGGTCGAAATGGAGGGGGGTGGCGCGATGGATGAGTTTATGGCACCAAGGGGGGCGGTGGCCGAAAAGAGTTTGAGAACCACTGGTTTAGAGAGTCAAAACTTACAGTATATTCATCAGGTGAACGGCATCTGGCACACTGGTGATAGCGGCTTCCCTCATTCGCCATCTCCTCCGTCATAAATGTGCCGTCTGGACATGGCCGACACTGACCACTCTCGGCCCAGAACTTCCCTGCTCCACACTTTGTCCTGTCCGCAGTGGGTGCCGCATCACAGCTGACGTCATGAAGAACGTGCATCAGTAATGCCAGCTTTAAGATGTCCATCATCACGGGGAATTTCATGCTGTGTGTATTAAATCTTGTGTCAGCTGTGTTATAATCCTGTGGAGTTGAATCACAAAACAAAGTTGATGTACAAAAAATGAAGCAAACACCAACTTTTAAATGTGTGAACTAAAATGAAGCCCCCCCCCCCGGTCCCCCCCTTTTCAAAGGCTTAAAAAACTGACTATTTAAAACAAGGCTTAGAAATACACGCATCGCTAGTAAGGGAGGGATCTTCTTGGATGGCGTCTAACAGAATCCTCACCCTCTTATTGACCCTGGCACGACGAGCATGGGAAAGCGTCATGAGACGTCGCGTGACTTTTTGAGGCCACCCCCACCCCCGCCAATGCTTATTTTTTTTATGTGCCCCCTATATTCAGAGGTGAAAGTTTAATTTCTTCCACGCAGTTACACAACTTTGGGTCCCTTAAATGACCGAGGACCACAGGGGTTGCAGCCCCCCCCCCCCACGTGACCGCATCTGGAAAAGTGACGAGTTGAATCAGATTAAATAAATTGATCGTGGGCCCTTGATATATATATATATATATATATATATATATATATATATATATATACCCCCCCCAATCCCCCTTTTCATTTTTTTTTTTTTTTGTGCCCCCTATATTCAAAGGTGAAAGTTTAATTTCTTCCACGCAGTTACAAAGTTTTTGGTCCCTTAAATGTCCGAGGACCACAGGGGTTGCAGCCCCCCCCCCACGTGACCGCATCTGGGAAAAGTGACAAGTTGAATCAGATCAAATAAATTGATCGTGAACCTTGATATATATATATATAGATAGAAATAGAAGAAGAAAAGCTAGGTCACTTCAGTTTGTGGATTTAAAAGAATAACCCTTAAAAAAAACGCATCATGGTTATTGCACCCGCTGACCCCACCACACTCACATAAACTAGTAGGCAACGCTCTGCCATGCTCGTGGTTGTTTGGGAAATAATATTTTTCCCATAAATTCATCGTGGGCCCTTGATATATATATATAGATAGAAATAGAAGAAGAAAAGCTAGGTCACTTCAGCTTGTGGATTTAAAAGAGTAACCCTTACAAAATACCGCACCATGGCTATTGCACCCGCTGACCCCACTACACTCACATACACTAGTAGGCAACGCTCTGCCATGCTCGTGTTTTTTTAGAAGAAAAATAATATTTTGTAGCGTAACCTGGAAATGTGATCATGGACGCGAGAGTTACGGTTCTTAGAAAATGCAAACGTTTGTTATCGAGAGTAAAACATGATAAAGATATTAATAGATTCCATGATAAACCGCGTACACCGCGGTGGTGTACCTAGCTAAATCATGGTCTGTGGCCTGCGTACACCGCGGTGGTGTACCTAGCTAAATCATGGTCTGTGGCCCGCGTACACCGCGGTGGTGTACCTAGCTAAATCATGGTCTGTGGCCTGCGTACACCGCGGCGGTGTACCTAGCTAAATCGTGGTCTGTGGCCTGCGTACACCGCGGTGGTGTACCTAGCTAAATCGTGGTCTGTGGCCTGCGTACACCGCGGTGGTGTACCTAGCTAAATCGTGGTCTGTGGCCTGCGTACACCGCGGTGGTGTACCTAGCTAAATCATGGTCTGTGGCCTGCGTACACCGCGGCGGTGTACCTAGCTAAATCGTGGTCTGTGGCCTGCGTACACCGCGGTGGTGTACCTAGCTAAATCATGGTCTGTGGCCTGCGTACATCGCGGTGATTTTAAATTTTAAGTAGCAAAACCATGGTCTTTGCTAGTCTTTAACTTTTTGGCCTAACCGGTACTTGTAGATAATGTTATACTCGTGTTAAAACTGAAAACTATTTAATTTCAAATTCGTTTAGCACCTTGGGAAGATATTGAGTAAGTTCCACGCTTATGTGGCAAAGTACATGTAAAGCATTTCTTATTAATTTTTGGAAGGGAGGGGGCTGGGGGTGTAATTTTAAACCATGATCTGTTTTTAAAGTCAACCACTTTATTCCCCCCCTCCCCCCCCCCCATTATATATAAAAATACAAATATATTTATTATTTTTGAACGTTTTATCATATAATTGTGAATCTTAATATTTATCCCCCCCTCCCCCCCCCCCATTATATATAAAAATACAAATATATTTATTATTGTTGAACGTTTTATCATATGATTGTGAATCTTAATAGGCATAAAAAGGGGAGCTAATTTGAAATTATTCTCTCATGCGCCTCCCCACCCAGTTGTTGTTATTGGGGGGGGGGGAGGCATTATAAATATAACATTGTATGTGATCCCTCGGGGCGTGGTGTAAAAATGAATGGGAAGCCATGTAATCTATTTTGTTAGCACCAAGATTTAATTACGCCCAAATACACTACGGGAAGAGAATCACGTACACATCATGAAGGAAGTAGTGAAGTTAAAGTTGTCCGAAGCATTGTCATTGTGATACCAAGCATGAGTCAACACAAAACAGCAGTAAGATGATAAATACGAAACACTGCAGTGATTTTTAAAAGTCGTTTAACAATGATTAAATATCATTGATTTAGTTTTATGTCGACTCCTTTTCAGTCTTCTTGGATTGATTACATTCGTCAAGTTCTTCTCACAGGTTGAAGCGTCGTACTATTCCTACTATCATTGAACAAACTCAACTCCTCTTCATAATAACTATAACTTTAATATCTAAGTAAATATAATAAACATACACTTGAATATAGCGCAGCTCGCTATCAGACCTAAATAACACAGAGCCTATCACTCCAAAGTTCCACTCAAGACTGCTGGACGACTAAAACATACGTCACAATACTGCATAGACTATGCGTCACGACTCAGCATAAAAATACGTCATAGAGACAATGGCGGGAAAAGCGTTCAACAACTAATGAACATAATATTGAGTCGCAACAATTACTAGGTACACCACCGTGGTTCACGCACCCACTTCGATTAATTAATGACTGTTAACTACGCTGTCCATAAAATTTCTATTGAACGTAAAAGTTTCAGTGATGATCGATGCATTCTGACAAAATACGTCACTCGATAGTGTATAGTGGTTATAATGCTACGGGGGAGTTAGAAAAGTCACTGACTGTCGTCATCGGGCCATCAATAAATGACGTCACCCTATCTTCCCCTTCCCCACTAATTAAAAAAAAAAATTGTAACATAAAAAGACAGTTTTAACATAGTAAAAGATTTTAACACAAAAATACACCTTTACCAAGTCAACAGAATTCTTTAAAATATACAGAATTAATAGTACACAAGAGTGTGTCACGTAAATTGCGTTCTAGTACTAAATATATATATATATGGGAAGCGTTATATGCAGTCGGCTGGGAATTTAGCCAAATAAGGTTTATTACCGCTAGTTTGGCCATTTACAAAAGTATTATGCGTAATTAGCTGCATGATGGGTTGTTGTGAACTATAAATTTGAATGTGTTTAACGTAAAATTGTAATTGAATTAACTTTAATTAATATTGAATGGTAGTAATAGTATTTAGTATTAGTGATATTATTAGTATTATTGCTTGTATCTTATATATTATAATTATAAGTCTAAGTCAAAGTCTGCATTTCTTAGAGTCTAAGCCTAAGAAGATGATTTTTTAAAAGGCATTTCCATGGTCTAAGTCTAAGTCTAAGTCTAGTTCTGTATTCTGATTGATTAGGTTTCTATATGTTGCTATGACTATGTCTATATGGTTGGTTTTACTGACTAATTCAGGAAATACATTCTATTTATTTTTTTAAAAAAATAATATCATTTATGATTTTTTTTTTTGATGACCTAAATGTGACAGTTTTCAGCTTCCATGCAAAACTATAACTGTGTGAAAGTATTACTTACACTGACCCCTCTACAGAACCCCCTGCCCTACTTACAGTGCCCCCTCTACAGAGCCCCCTGTCCCTACAGCGATTTTTTACTGCTGCTCTCCACCCATGATTATATTTATTACTGTAGCAGAGAAACATGATTTTATCTGCCACAAAATTAGTTCACAGCACAAAATATATATTTGATAATTATAAGAATAACATTAACATTATTAACATTACATTGGTCAATTCTTATCATGTATAAACCTTTTTTAGCCAAAAGAAAATAAAACAAAACAAAACGCCTAACTGTTTCTGCTTCATTCTCGAGAACAAACAAAACAAGTAACACATATTCATGGCTGGCCTTCGTCTGGAAATGAACACAAGTCCACCAACTTAAGGTTCGCTCAGTTTATACCATTCCACCACCCAGTCACACTGATGAAGTAACACCTTTATTAATCAATACTGTAACACAGGAAGAATATAGACGTCACGTGACTTGCCGACTGCGTATAACTCTCAGGGTTATAGGCAGTCGGCTGCGCATAACCACTTCGTATATATATATATTAAACCATGTCATTTTTACAAATGTTTTAATCCAAAGAAGGTAAATTTTTTAAAAAAGTAAGGATACATTACATGAATTTTATAATTATCTAATGTATTTTTGTTGTCTAGTGTAACTTTTTGTAAAAAATTAAATTTAGTCTAGAGACTTACTGCTTCAACGAATAATTCCACTGGTCATCTAATAGTGATTTTAATAATATGATTATTAGTTCTCGACAGTTCTCGGATTTTTATTATTAAAAAGCAATTTCCCATCAATTTAATATTCATAATTTCAATTTATTTGTATCATCTTATCAATTTCTATGATTTTAATACTAACTTTTACTTATTTGCTTAGATTTATTCAGATGTTTAAAGATTACAAAAGTATTAAACTATTATTGAATATTATTTAGAGCCGCTTACGTCGCCCCGGCGAAGACAAAAAAAGTCGGCCATTTTTTTTTCTTTCCGGTGATGGGGTGTTGATTTTACATGTGGAGAGCGATAACATTCTCTGGAACGGGTTAAATTGGCTATTTTAAAGTTATTAGTAATCCAAATTACATGATAAACATGAGATTTTGGGTTTTAATCATGTATGAATGCTCCAAAGAAGTTTTTAAGACACTTTCAACTTACCGATAGTGAAAAAGTGACGCAGAAAAAAAAACGCGGGTTCCCCTCGTATGAGCGTCACCTCACTCTCTACCTAGGCATAAAAACACTTGTGACGTAAATATTTACCGTGATAAAAAAACCGTTGTTACGTAACTCTATACCTAGGCATAGGCATAAGATTAACAAGTAGACTTTGAATACCCTTGTTGTTAATACCAGTCTAATTACCGTTATGTCCTGGGTGGCCGAATGGTCTAAACTGAGCAAACCTCAAGTTGGTGGTCTATTATTATCCAATAATATTATCAACAGATTTAAAGCACTTTTATCCCTACCCGCCTATCGCACAATCGGTAGCTTTCCTCCAGCTGTCGTGACCGAGCTCGACCTCGAGGAAAGCTCGACCGCTCTCGACCGCTCCCATGGTGGGAGCTTAGTCGGGGAGAACAAAGCCTTATCTCACAGATGAGAACTGGGGCACTGAGCGACGTTTCCTCCACCGACTCGACAACAGAAGGGAGGGAACCTTTGTGCCGACAATGTGGACTCGAGGTGGAGACAGTGGCCCACTCCTTTACGGTAGCGCCCAGCAGATGAGGAAATCGTGTCCAGGGTTCTAAGAGATAGAATCTCAACCCTTATGAGTATTGAACTTTATTACTTGAGAAATTAGAGAGAGGGGGGGGGGGATATATTTATTCCATCCTTAAAACTTCTTATAAAAACATTTACATGTGAAATGATTACATTCATGCGAGGATTATTATTAATATTATCTGTGTAAACTGTATAATAAAGTACTGTCAGTTTAACCAGGATTCAGTAATCTTATTTACGTGCCCGGAAGAACGATGAAGTCTTAGCCGGCATTCTGAATTACTAACTTAAAACAAGTAACCATGCTACTGACATAACCCACAGCCTAAGAAATAAGTTACAATGATAATGATGTCAGGACATGTGTGTGTTACAGAAATGTTGATAAATCTAATACTAGTGATAATGTTTAACGTGGTAACAATTAAAATTAAAATACATAAGTTGTATTTGTAATTAGAAGACATTTCCATAGATATATTTTAAATCTGGATCAATGATATAAATATAAGGCACTAAAATTATCAAAATAACTAACTAGCCGTTATGTTTTATTGTTACATTAATATTTGAAAATTATTGAGCGCATTAAGGACATGTCTCGTGATAACTTTGGAGAGATTGCTACATGTTAAATGTGTTGTTTGATATGTTTACAAGTTCTCAAATATCATTCTGCTGCATAGTATTAATAGGCCAGACCTGTCTCGGGACCCATGACCAAACTTCGTACACATGGTAACTACCGGATGGGTCCGCGTGTATTTTGGAAATGAAAAAAAAAAATAATAAATGTGGGATCTACCAAAATGAAATGCACTAAAATTATGCTCATAGGTAACCTTCAACAGGCACAAAAGAATGACTCAAACCTGCCCCCACAAACATGCAGGGGCGTAAGCAGGCGCGTAGCTAAATGGTGATAACCCAGAATAGGGAGATTAAGATTTTCATCAGAATTACAAGATTGGAACCCAAAATTGTTTTTTAAATGATCTGGAAGAACTTGGACCTTCCATAAAAACAATCATTTTGAAGCCAGCGCTGCCAAGCTTTACTAACCCAATGCTTCAGCTCTGAGCACTGTACAGAAAAACGTACTTCCTAACAAGCAACACTAAAAGCAATGGTGATAACAATTCCTGAGCAGAAATACCGTAAACTATTGGAATAGAGTTACCATGATTGCATACATGAAATCAGATGGAAGTACTTGGACATTATTAAAACAGTTGTTTTTTTTAATTATGTCACATAATTTTTTTTTTAAATACCAAAAATGATATGCACTAAAAATACCGGTACAGTATGCATAGATATGATTAGTAACACTGATATATATATATATATATATATATTTAAATTATACGTTAAGCATCTTCTCGCTTTCCTGACTTTTTTCAAATGAGCATTTGTTTTTCAATCAACAAAATGGAATGTTGATATATCAACGTAAAGGAATGTTGAATTAAAATCAAAATATATCAACATGAAATAAAAATATATGTTTTATGTATTTGACAGCTTCGGTATGTTTGTGATCTAGTAAAACTCTATATCTCGGATACATTATGATCTAGTACAACCTGAGAACCGCACTAAAATTCGGTCCACATATATATATATATATATATATATATATATATATATATATATATATATATATTATTATATATTATATATATTTTGAGTGTGTGTGAGTCACTGTTGTTATGTGTATGTCGAGGGTATGAGAATCACTGTTGTTATGTGTAGAGCGTTGTTGTCATGTTTGATAGGGAAAAGATGTTAGTTAGAGATTTTATGTGCAGCCGTATCGTTTGTGTGAGAGTGTTGTGACGTAATTGTGTAGTGGGAAGTGACGCGTTAGTTTTAGTGTTGTTAGAGAAGATATTGGCGGATGTGCTACATTGACTGTTGTGAATGGAATACTGCTAAGTGTTGTGCTGAGAAGATTTGATTGTTGCTCAGAAATTAAGTATCACCCATAGTTTGGGAATTGCTCTTAATTAAATAAAGAGTTGTGCTGAAAGGATTCGATGTTTGCTCCAACATTAAGTATCAGCCGTAGTTTGTGAATTGTGGTTAAATAAACTTTTGTTTACAACAAACCGGTTGATTTTTGTTGCATTGGTGACTGTTGCTGTATGATGTACTGCCGAACGGAATGAAGTGAAAGACTTGGCCTTACAGAAGAAACGCTTCTCGACAACATCTTCTCGCTTTCCTGCCTTTTTTCAAATGAGCATTTGCTTTTCAATCAACAAAATGGAATGTTGATATATCAACGTAAAGGAATGTTGAATTCAGATCAAAATCTATCAATATGAAATAAAATATATGTTTTATGTATTTGACAGCTTCGGTATGTTTGTGATCTAGTAAAACTCTATATCTCGGATACATTATGATCTAGTAAAACGGTTCTCAACATGTGGGTCACGACCCCGGTCAAATGACCCTTTCACAGGGGTCGCCTAAGGCCATCGGAAAACACATATACTCTACAGTTATCATTTAGAAATTAAATTAATGTTGTGGTTTGGAGGTCGCCACAACATAAGAAACTGTATTAAATGTTTAAAAAAGGTGAAACAGGTTAAGTATAAAATAATATGGAGAACATCATACAATTCAGAAGCAGAGAATGATACATAAGAGAAATGTCTCCATCACCAAGGGACTATTGGCAAATATCAGTGTAAATTCTTTGGGAGTCATTGCGATCTTTGCGCTTCTACTTCTTGGTGATTTTGTTCATTAGTTTGGGGATTTCCTTGACTTTCTTCCTGGGGTTGGGGGTTTCCGTGATCTTCTTTGTGGTTCTCCTCATGAGTTTGGGGATTTCCGGGATGTGCTTGGTTGGGTTGGGGGTTGGTGTGTCACCCGGCTGCTGCATGGCTGGAATCAAATAGTAGGCATCTTTCAATCCAATCAAAGTATCCTCGGTCTTGGTGCATTTCTTGATTGCCACTTGATGCTGGGTGGAAACAAAAAAAGACGAAGATATTTTAGGTTTAATCTACTCAATACGTATTAGCTCACAGTAGCCTCTCGTATATATGTTTTCCTTTTGGTGTGGCTTCTATCCTTTCTACACCCCTCCCCCATACACACAAAGCCAAATGAATATGAATGCTACTACTGACCGCCAAGTGTGAGGGTTGAACTCAGGTTTAACGGTTACATTGTTTCGGAGACATCTATAATATTAATCAATCAAGTACGCAGCTAGGGTGTAGGACTGTCTGTTGGCCTATTGTTTAAGTCAGGCAGGTAGGGTGTAGGACTGTCTATTGGCCTATTGTTTAAGTCAGACAGGTAGGGTGTAGGGTCGTATGTAGGCCTATTGTTTAAGTCAGGCAGGTAGGGTGTAGGACTGTCTGTTGGCCTATTGTTTAAGTCAGACAGGTAGGGTGTAGGACTGTCTGTTGGCCTATTGTTTAAGTCAGGCAGGTAGGGTGTAGGACTGTCTGTTGGCCTATTGTTTAAGTCAGGCAGGTAGGGTGTAGGACTGTCTGTTGGCCTATTGTTTAAGTCAGACAGGTAGGGTGTAGGGTCGTATGTAGGCCTATTGTTTAAGTCAGGCAGGTAGGGTGTAGGACTGTCTGTAGACCAGTGACGTAGCTAGGGGAGGGGGTCCAAATACGAAATTCCCTCCGGGCCCCTACTTGAGGTAGGCCCCCAAAGGCGTGTCTAAAAATTTTTCTTTACATTAAATAATGTCGAATGTCAAAATGCAGGGGCCCCTAAAGAGGCCAAGCCCCCCGGGCCCCCAAATCCCTACCTATGCCACTGTCCGCGCGCATATGTGATTTGAATGAGTACGGAAGCCGACTATCTAGCACACGGAGGCCCCCTCCCTTGCAGATATTCCAGGGCGCCTGCGACGATGCTGTTCCCGGCGGCTGTCTCGTATGATAACTGTCAAGTTCAAGAACTAGAACATGCGGTCGGTTCACTATTAATTTGTATTTTGATTCTGTTAATTATCATATCACTATGTGCAGCTTAAAATTCTCTTTAATTTGATATATAATATGTCTTTTTAAGTTCATTAGAAGATTTTTTATCAATAATTGAAGATGAGTGTGCTTTCAACATTGCAAAAAATATAAAAAAGTAAGAATAACACGTTTTTTGTTGTTGTTTTTTTAAGCTTTATAACTTTTTAATGGTTGCTTATAGATACCTGAAAAAAGGGGCTCTAAATATATAAACGTTTGAGCAAGTAGACCGAATTTGGGACTTCTAGTGTTATTAGTTTAGGAGTTTTGGTTCCACAAAAATGGACCATTTGACAAAATGAAAAATAGCCAATTTTGTATCGATTTTTATCGAATTTTGAAACTTCATAACTTTTTTTTATTTATTGAGCTATTGTAATAAACCAGGTATCAAAATTCTTGTGTTAAAAAGTTCTATCAAGTGAGTGTCCTTAAAATAGTCGAAAATAATTCTTGGTTTGGACTACCTAATACAAGGGATCTCAAAAGTTCCGACCTGCCGGGCCTGTTCATGAAATATAAGTGGGATCTCCTTTCCGGCAGAGAAGTGTATGAAATGCCCGTATGTTGATACTTGTATTGAGTATGTTGAGAATCCTATAGAATAGCGGTACATAAGTAAATATAAACTTTTGAGCGATGATTGAAAGTTAAAAAAAAAAAAAAAAAAAAAGAAAAAAAAAAAAAAAAAAAAAA
>CAXITT010000262.1:95418-132982 GCA_964033795.1 Lymnaea stagnalis
AACTTTCCAGGGGGGGGGGGCAAAAATGTTTTAGTAATGTTTTAATATAGTTTTTATATTTGTATGGTGAAAGAACGGACAGGATATCAGCTTAGTTTCTTTCTCTTTATTTCCTCTTTACTTTAATACATTTTTTGTCTATTTTTGTCTTAAATTTTTGTATCCAATCAATCCAGGGGGGGGAGGTACCCCCCCCTTGCTCCTACCTGCGGGCGCCCATGCATGTGCGTCTGTCAGTGCACCGCTGATGGCTGGTCAGAGCACATTTAGTGAATGCAAGAGAAGTCAAAAGTTTGCCTCTCTTCGACCTTAGATTCTATTTGTCGCAAATGACTAGGGCGGTATATTTGCGATCATGTTGCGGGTACGGAACAAGAGTAATGTGCGGTCAAGATAAATTGTATTGATAGAGTAGGACTACGATATTTTTAGAATAAGGGGAAAGTAAAGGGAGTAAAAATAATTATATCGCTGCTGAAAGGATTTGCAAAATCTGTAACATCTATTTTGCATCACAAGTCATGTTAATATAGCAAGTACAACAGCACCGACAATGCAAAAGAAATTACCTCTTTCTCCTCAGCAAAAAAGGTTTCGACTAATGCAAGTAGTTGCCAGTAGACAGAGAGAGACAGAGAGACAGAGAGAGAGAGAGCGCTTACGGCAATTACTGCTCACACTGACAATGCTTCTAATAATCATATTTCTACTTCCACAAACAATATTTAGTCCTTAAAAACCATTACATTGATTTTGCATTATAAAATTTAAGTGTAAAAACTTTTTAACCAGCTAAAGATGCAATAAACAATTTTTCCTACAAGTTTGTGTTATTAAAATAGATCATCACAAAGTAAAATGTATTTACCGGGTATATATTTATTTATACTATAATTAATTTATTTTTGGGTGGGGAAGGATTATACAAATGTTGGCATAATTACTGGGGGTTGGTGGGCACTGAATATTTGTCAGTTGTTGACAAGGGGGTCAAAAATAACTGCTTAAAAATTGTTGACGTAATTAATGGACAACCCCAAACTAGCTGGCAAGAAGCCTTCGACAAATAAATGTAAACAAAAAAAATTACCTTAGGTTGAGTCCGAGAGAACTCCAAAAGGATTGTGTTGATGTACGGACAGTTTATGACATCTGAGGGAATTTATTATTATTAATAAATATTATTGGTACGGTACCGATACTGTACATTTATTTTCAATTTGTTTTGGCTTTTTCAGTCTTAAGTTTATTTTATTGGCTATAAAATTTAATATTAATTTAATAAGGTGTTTTTTTCATTGTAACTCTAACATCAGACAGTGGTGTGTTGACCATTTCAATCATTAAAATACGACTGTAGCCATACACTGTTTTATTATAACAATTAAAAATGTTAATTTTTGCATGTTAAACATGTTGCCATGTAATTTCGGGCGTACATTGCTCGCAGTAATTAAACGTGTACTACATGATGTACTAAAGATGAAATCTATGTTGGGTGATTTTTATCAAGAGCTATATTTACACATATTTGACCAAAAATGTATATTTTTACACATTTACTATGCAAATATAAAAAGAAACAAGTAAAAAGACAATTGTATAATTTGCTATAGCAATGAAGATCAAGAACTAGAAACACCCAATGAAGATCAAGAACTAGAAGCAGTCAATGAAGATCAAGAACTAGAAGCACTCAATGAAGATCAAGAACTAGAAGCAGTCAATGAAGATCAAGAACTAGAAGCACTCAATGAAGATCAAGAACTAGAAGCACTCAATGAAGATCAAGAACTAGAAGCAGTCAATGAAGATCAAGAACTAGAAGCAGTCAATGAAGATCAAGAACTAGAAGCACTCAATGAAGATCAAGAACTAGAAGCAGTCAATGAAGATCAAGAACTAGAAGCAGTCAATGAAGATCAAGAACTAGAAGCAGTCAATGAAGATCAAGAACTAGAAGCAGTCAATGAAGATCAAGAACTAGAAGCAGTCAATGAAGATCAAGAACTAGAAGCAGTCAATGAAGATCAAGAACTAGAAGCAGTCAATCTAGATCATGAACTAGAAACACTCAATGTAGATCAAGAACTAGAAACACTCAATGAAGCAAAAGAAAACATACATGGATTGGTTGATAAAAAAAGACAAAGAGCAGATTTGGGATCCTATATTGATTAATATTTATTACATCATGTAAATAACATTTTTTTAATTTACAGATAAAACGGTGAAATCTATTAAAAAAATGCACTTAAAAACAAAATATTTAATTACTTGTCATAGCCCGCCAAACAATGGCAGTATGAGTGCGTAAACTTCCCATCTACCAAGTAACTTGAAAAAATATGCATTTATATAGCACACAAAAAGTATCCCATTTTAGTGCCCCCCCCCCCCTTTCCATATTACACTGCTGGCCCAGATCTATATTAATATTCTAACAACCGGTCTTTTTGTTTAGCGGGCACAATTAATCTAATTTAAAATGAGATTATTATCCACCAAAAGTACTTGCGGAATTTTAAGCATCTCATTAGGTGCAGTCATTTTATATTTATATTACGCACCACTGAACTCATCAAACTTGCTTTCATACATCGAGCATCAAACACACTGAAAATGTTTAGTGTAGTGCTGTCAAAGAACTAAATCTACTGGAGAGAGAAGCCCAACAACCGACAAATAACATCAGCAGTGCAAATAGACATTTTTAAAATAAAGCCAGACTGCAAGTGATAGCATCCATACAATCATCATGTCAACAATGTTTACTCTTTGAAATCAATTGATAAAAATCTCTTAATAAAATCAAAATTAATTGTTTGAAATAAATGTTTTCGAAATAAGTGTAATGAGGTAAAGATGAGACAAGACAATGTTATCATATATACATGGGAACAAATATTTTCTGCTCTGGTGACATTTGTTAAATATATTTAGTAATTTAATATTGAAGTTGTCAGTGACTTTGACTCATAACAGAAGGATGACAACACTCTTTAAACAAGTGTTTTGACTCATAACAGAAGGATGACAACACTCTTTAAACAAGTGTTTATATAATATATTATTCATTAAGAACTCAAATTTTAAGTCATTTGAAAGAAAAAAAAAAAGGTAAGAGCAGGTTTAAAAAGAACTTCAGCATCAAGATAACATTCAAAGTTCAAGAACTCTTGTTATCAGCCACCAGGAAAAGATAATGCCTACATTTTGTACAACAAATTTTTAGCACCATCATAAACAAATGTTAAGAGCACTAAATCTACTAAGAAATACCTGAACATAGCTTAATACATATTTCAAATTTGATGCTTTGGCAACTGGACTGAAAAGGGGGGGAAGGGGGGGGGGTGTGGAGACAGCATTGTTAGCAAGAAACTTGAAAAGTGTCAACTTCTAAATGATATACAGACATTAAACAGCACTTTAATATAAGTATAAGGCACATAGAAATAAGATGTTGAGAATTGGACAATGTAACATTATATAATATCAATTTTACAAATATGGAAATAAAGAATTTCATTGCATATGTTATCTCTAGTGAACACATGGCAACAGAGAGCAAATATCTAATTCTCAGTACCGGAAACAAAATACTCATAACACTGAAGTATCACAAATATATACATCTATATATAAAACTCTAGTAAAAGAATGGCAACCGTAGCGCTAGTCCACACCAGACGTAATGTTTAAGCTGTTACCCATAATGTCAAAAATGATATACTGTTTATTTTCACCAGAGAATACAAGTTCTATAGCAGTGTTGTTCCTTTGTTATTGCTGTTATTGTTACCATTACACACACATTTATGTATGACAAATCCAAAAATCAAGTTTCACTTAACCTGTCTCCATGGCAATGCATTTCTCATGGCATGATCATTTCAGCCTTCAGATAACATTTTCAACAGGTAAAAATTCACTTAAACTAAAAGTGATTGACAGTTATATTTATAAAATATTAACCAACAAGTCGGGGTTTTCCCAACTTATTTCCTTGTCTGTGCTGTCCCGATATTACACTGGTTCACCTGAAGAAAACAACAATATATCATGAAATAGATCAAGGACAGACTTTAAATAGGGCTATTGATCCTCTGAAATTCTTTTAAAACAACAAAATTGAAAATCTATTTAAAAAAAAATCTCCTTAACTTACCAACTAGCCTCCAGTGATTAACCCATTCAGCCTGGGGCTATCAGAGAAATTTTAAAGTAATATATTGAAAGGCACAAACTCCCCCACTGTGTAGCCTACCTTAGTGGCAAATCTGAGTGAGTTGAGAGTTTCGGCGAGGCATTCTTCTTTAGGGGACACATTGACGAACATTAACGTCTTACTGTTACCGCCCAGCGAGTTTTGCAACAGGTACGTCAGCTTAGAGTTGCGGTAAGGTATGTGCTTGTCCTGAAAAGTTAATGATCAGTTAGTTAGTTTAGATCCCATCTGTACAGTAAACTTATAAGATAATATCTGAACATGCCGAGGCAAATATAAAGCAACAGCCATTTTAACACATTCATTTCTATAGTTTATGTCTTATGTAGCTCTTTTCTTTAACTTTAAGTCACAGTTATACCCTTCACATCCCCCGTCATAGGCTTTTACCAAATTTCAGGAATATCATGTCTTTTTCTATTAAAAAACAATGAAAAACACAAAGATCTCACTATTTTACAATCGGAGTCCTTAACTAATTACTTAACTAAAATAATAATTAACTCGTTACGCCAGATGAAACTAAAATCGTAGTCAGGTCTTGGCGTTAAAACATAAAAGACATTTAAAATCATACATTGTACGCCAATATTGTAAGAACAAACAGGTCTGATCTGGATTAGAAAAGGAAGTGAGGCCACAGGCAGGAATTCGTTTGAAGATTCAAGAATAATAACCCTCATCATTAATATATTACCTTCTTGCCTAAAGCCATGATGACATCACTTAGGTGACTAAGGCTTTTATTGATTGCTTGCGCCTCAACCAATCTTTGACCCTCTGAGCCTGAATCTTTGATCCTTTCACTCCCAGCAAGGTCCACCAAATTCAGCATTCCTGGTAAGCACACCAAAATGTCATAGATTTATTGCCAAAATAAGATAACGCAATTTAAAAGAGAATGGGTAACCCATATAATATAAAAGGGATTATAATGGCATTTACTTTATAAATGATGGTTTTCAAGTATCCCCAAATTAGCAGTGAGCTGCGAAAAATGCAGTTCACATTCCTTCTGTCAAATTTTACTAGTATTAGGCACAAAAAAATTATGTGGTACAAAGTTCCTGGCTAATGTTATAATGAGTAGTTAAAATATTAACATGTTTCAGCAGCACAAGGGACCGTAACTGGTGATTTTAAATTACAAACAAAATCTGAGCCGCACTTTCAAGTGTAAAATTTAAATTAATTCTTTTTTTATTATCATATAACAAAAATAAAAATACTTGATCCTTTATTATTATTTGTCATGATGTGCTCACCTTTACATGACTCTCCAGTGACACTGTTGTTCCCAACAAGTCGCAGCTGAAACACAGAGTGGCTTCTAGATGATCTCTCATTGCACTTGGTCTCTGCCACAGCCCTGTTGTCTGAAGCTTTCCGAAGCAAGCTGAGGACCTGGAGTAAAAAAATACATAATAAAAACAAAAAATTACTTTCTAAAGTATTGTTTTCAGAGCAATCCTCCCATTCCCTTGATAGATTTGTGGGCCAAGCTGATTATGGTCCAATTAGAATTAAAATACAGACATAATGTAGATATTGCACAATGTCATATTTGATTTTCATTCCCCTTGAAATAGTCACTATAAGTGTGCATTTTTGGGGATTAAAATCATCCATTTCATTGTTAATGATTGATTAGCACTTAGCGTTGGCATGTTAAAAGAATTAAATCATCCTTAACTATGCGTGTGTTGGTTCATGGACTAAGACATATATCGAAAGTCACCCCCTTGCTATAATTAACAAATTAAAATGTCAAATAGTCTGATACCTTATCTTCTGATCTGACATCTACAATGGTCAGTTTAGGAATAAAGACGTCTGTCTCCCCTTTTCCTTGTAGTTTGATATCCAGCTTTTCATTCCCTTTAGCAAGGAGATCCCTGATGCTTTCATTATAGATCTCCACCATTGAAGCATGGATGGTATACTAAAAAAAAATAATAAAAAAATAATCAAATTCTTTTGACCTGAACAAAGAATGAGATCAGTAAATCCCCATATGATATTTTAAAACTACATAATATCATAAGTACAAAAATCAATAAAGGAAAACTTTAAATTTAAAGTAAAAGAGGTCACTAACGAGTGTAATAGTAAGTAAATAAAAAATTGAATTTACCTGCCAGCCCCTAATCTCCAGGTCTGCACAAGATTTGAAAATGAGCTGCACAGTCCTTGGGATCATTCCAAGTTTAGACTCTTCATTTAAGGAACCTTCCATAGTGAAGGTTTTGCCGGAACCGGTTTGGCCGTACGCAAATATACAAACATTGTATCCATCAAGAGCGCTCTGCAATAGGAGACGGGGAGGATATAAGCTGCAACTATAGCCAACAGTTAAGCTACAAAAAAACCCCCAACAAAACAACCCATCTCAATACTGGTATACAGACATTTATTTTCAAACTTAATGTGTTATCTCTCACATCTCTCACCTGGACCAATTGTGATATCTCCTCAAAAACCTCAGCCTGCAAGCTTTCTGGTTGAAAAACTCTATCAAAGGTAAATTCATATCTGTTTGATGCTTTACCATTTCTTGTCGAGTTCAACATACTCTGAAGGGACAGAAAAAAAATAAATAAAATACACACAATTCCATGTTTTCTTCAGCTTTATACCATAAGTTGTGTTTGGGTCATTCTTTAAGTTGATTACTATGAGGTTACAGTGTCTCACCGTAAATTTCTAATTAACAAATTAATTTAAAAAGTTAAATTTTTGCATAATTATCAGCTAAGTTTAAAAAAGACAAGTCTATAACTGAATTACCGTTAAAAGCTTAATAGCAATATCGCTCCTTTACAAGATTGAGTAACTTACTTCATTGATGGAAACATCTAGTTTATCCAGCTCAATAGTTTTAGCATCCGGGAAGTTCATAAAATTTACAAGGTTCTGCTTTTCCGTTTCAAGTAAGGGCCTAACTCTGCAAAAAACTCGAATGTTGCCCTGAAAACAACATTCAAAACTTGCATCAACATGAATGTTGTACTTACTTTAAAATGGCCTGTACAATTTTGAGAAAATGATTCTTATTTGCAAGAAATAATTACGAAATAAGTGAAACAAAGTACGGGAAACCTGTTGAACATGTTGGCCAAGATTCCCACTTGAATGAACAAACAACGGTAAATACAATATACAGACATGTCAACCTGCCAAGGAAAAAAATCTGTAGGAGGGTTGCACGCAGGGGGAAAGTGGGGCAGCTGCCCCCCCCCCCCGTGAGGGGGGTTGGTTTAAAATCTATATATAAATCCACACCCCTTTTTAAGTAAATAAAGAAATATAAAATTGTCTTTGAAGGGTCCATAGAACACCACAGAACATGAGGTAAACATTACTGGATATACAGATATTTACAGTACAGAACAGAAGATCCATTTAATTTACATGTACACACACACAGGCTGCTAAGACTCTTAGTCTTAGTAAGAGTTCAGTATTCCAGCATATCCCTAAAAGCCTAGTAAAAGCCCTAGTGCACTAGTGATAGTGGCCTGTTTTGCACTTGTCCAACAGCTCTTTGCAGTTGATTTTAGTTACAAAGAAGTGAGAAAAAGTATAAACTTTCATGCTTGCCCTTGTTTTATTGCAATTTTCTTTACAATCTTCTAGCATTCTGTAAGTCTGGAAACATTATTAACATTTATTTGACTCTGGCATTAAAAACAATCGGATTTGGCTAGGGCTAGAGAAATATTTCCTTCATTTTAATTTTTATTAATATCATTGTACCCATCACTTTCAATAGATTCAACCATTTTAATTAAGAGAAGCTTTAACAAAAAAAAACAACAAAAAAAAACAAAAAAGTCGGATTATTTTTTAGCCTTGTAAAAAGGATGAATCGCGATCGGATCAATTGATGAAGAAAGATTTGGAGATCGCGGTTCAAGTTAGTGTCTACACGTAAGACGACCGAACAAATAGTGCAGGAGATATTCATCCGGCGGACATGCCACGCTTTATAAAAAAACATCGTCACTTTTTAACCAATTGTTCATTATATATGGTTCTAGTGTTTCTTTTTTATAATTGAACATATTTCTTTTTCGTGCAAATGCCCACACTATCTTGTAGTTCGAAAAATCGGAATTTAAAGGGGTTTGTCAGAAGGTCAGAATGAGGGATAATTTATCTGTATAATTCCTACAAAATCGGAAGTGTTGGCAGGTCTGAATATAAAAATTCAAATAACCAAAGTTTTTATATTATTTTCGTTTTTACGGTTTGTTCTGTTTTAACAGATTGCAGCCCCCCCCCCCTCTTTATCAAACAAAATTAATATTATTGGTTTGAAAAATTAAAAAAAAAAAAAGTTTTTTAATTTTTTTTCTTTTTACGGTTTGTTCTTTTTTAAAAGATTGCACCCCCCCCCCCCCCATTTATCAAACAAAATTAATCATATTGGTTTGAAACATTAAAAAAAAAAAGAAAAAAAGTTTATACTATTGAGCATGCGGCGAGTGTATTAAGAAGTTAGGATGACCTTAAGCTCTTGTATGGTATTGTGAAGCTTCCTCCTCTCCGTTTCATGAAGCCGTTCTTTCTGTTTGAATACTTCAATAGCGGCCTCCCTTGTCACAAGAGTTTCAGTCTTTTCAGCAAGATCTCTTAGGGCAATCTCTAAATTATGCTGTAAGATATGAATAAAACAATTACGTAACAAATTTAAGACCATCGGCACTAAGAATTTACAAGTACCAAGGCCGTTTGCAGGTTTAAGAAATAGGATTTACTAATTTTATTGGAATCCCGTGGTAACACAAATTTGGTTATAATGAATCCGTGGCATTGTAGCAATAATTTCATATTTTCATTTGCTTTTATTTTCTTTCATAGTGCAAGTAGAATCAAGAAACTGGAATCCCAAAGCCAAATTTAAATAACTTTTATGGCTACTTGTATAAATTGGTTATTCTGTACTATCATACAAAGCATTTAACACACATAAAATTTATAAATGTAATATCCATTCATATCTAGATATATATAATTCTCTAGGTTGTATGGTGTAATGATGAGTTCAATAGCACACAAATTAAATTCCTGATAAATGAGCTTCTTAAAATAGGACAGTGTTTTACAGAAATAGTATCAATTTACGTATGTAATAAAGATGAGTGTAAAAGTATGTAGAACATAATTTAATATTAGTTCCAGGGGCGAGAAAAAAGTGTGCTGTATAATACTGGGGGTGGAGAGGGAAGAGAGAGAGAAAAATAAATGGGATTCTTATAAAGTGTGTTACTTGAATGCATGTTTTGTCAAGTAACTTTAGGAGATGGCAAGTTCATGTGTTGCCACCAGCATTGTTTGGTGGGCCAAAACTAGTTTCTCTATAAATAACACTTTGGTTTTTTTTTCATTAGGTATGCTTACCAATTTCCTATGTCCTAGGACAAAAATTAATATATTGTAATGTGACCCAATTTAATGGACACCAATTAACTTAAATGCATGATAGCAAAGATTCAATTTACATTTAGCACAATTTTTAAAAATGAAAGCACACTAGTAGGTTTTTATTTTTTGTTGTTATTTTTTTTTACATCAATTAACAGTGCTACTTGCATTTAAAATAAATAGGTAACTGCAAATAGCTCAAAGTCACAAAAATAACTATAAAAAAATAATATCTTAAGACTGAAAACAGAAATAGGAACCTTCTATCTCAAAGTGAACAAAGAAATTCTAATCATGATGATAATATTTGTAAGTTTTATTTACTTTTTAAATCCCCATTTATGTTGAAATGCAATTTATATTACACACCAATGTGCATCTAAAAGTAATGTCCATGGTAGAATAAGTGTATATTATTTTGGGACTTGAGTAACTTAAGCAAGAAGAAACATGAACCCATGAATGCAAAAATAACAACAACAAAAAACCCTATACATTTAGAGGATATAAATACTTTTTGTATAAACCAATATTTATTTTGGGTATAGTTTCTTTTTTTTGTAATGATAAAGCCAAATTCATTGCAAACCTTTACTACACTAACCTATGCTTCTGGAATAATTAAACCTCAAGCATCATTAACAGAGAGTTAACTACCTTAGTGTTGTGCAGCTCTGCCTTTATGGTGCTTTGGGAAGCAGTAAGCTCGGCCACTGTCAATTTTAGGCCAGAAATTTCTTTAAGTGATGCTTCAAGCTCTCCTTCCAAACTTATCTTTTGCCTGCCTAGGCTTGATTTTTGAAATTCAAGATCCTCAATCTGTCGCTGTAATCTACTTTTGGTTGCCTCAAATTCTCTCTCAGTTTGACTGAAATAAAGACGTAATAACAAACTGAAAACTTTGGATATCGGACGTTCAACAATCATCAGAATTATAGCAGATAACATATTGCATGGATTCAAAAACCATTGGTACTACTTAAGGTGAGTTTTTCGTGAGGTAATTAAAAACTTAAAATTAATGGCCTGAATCTCAAATAACTTTTGTTTCCATATGCTGTGAGGGTAGACACTTCTTTAACAGAATCAAAAACATCTGTTAGATGCCCCACAAAATGTATATAATAATTTATTTAATCATTGGGTCATTGGTACTAAACTAAGGCTAAAAAGCTCAAGTCAATGATTGGACATATAAAAATCTGAAAGATTTATCTTACTTACATCAATTTATTTCTGAGATTGTTGATGTCTTTCTCTGCCGTCTCACTAGCGACCTGTTTCTCTACCACATCTCCACTCAGCTTTTGGTTTATAGACTCAAGCTGGGCTATGCGATTGTTGCACTCTGAAAGTTGCAACTGGTGCAACAATATGAAGATAAACAAAAATAATTATAAACGTGTTTTCATTAAGACCAGTAGTTTTTACTATTGGATATAACTCAGACCTTGTTATTGCCAAGACTCAACCAGCTATTTAGTGATGATCATAAGATGTTATAGCATATCGTAATTAGAATTACATTTAAGTATTTTGTAGTCCCTCTTAAACGATAGCCCTAAGGTTAGATCATTTACTTCACTTGGAACTATTAATAATGAAGTTCACTTAAGAGAACACTCAGAAAAATTATTAACGATCTTAAAATATTTTCTTTTTATTAAACCTTTCGAGTTAATGAAAAAGTCAAATTAATAATTGGAGTCGGTCTTAAACTATTTTTATGAAAGGTAAAAATTTAAGTGAAAATATCTTGATGAGAAGAAATCAATACCTGTACTAAAGAACTATTTTTTAACTCTTTCTGAAAGTGAATTTCCACATCCTGGAGACGACCCTTTAAATCCCATCCAGGACGTTTTTTAGGAAGACCTAAAATACAAAAAATAATAATTGTAGATCAGAACAACTTTTTTTTTATCAGATGAGATGGGTCATTTGAAAAATACAATCTTTATAATTGTTGAAATGAGTTGATGGGACTTATCATTAATTTTGGGATTATAGATCCTTGCCTATGAAATCGGCTAAATGAGAGTGTGTATAGAACTTCTTCTATCAGACCTGTTTACCCTCGAACTACTAAAATCTTACAATATACTCTTAAAATCATACAATACGGTATCTTAAAAGCAATTTAAACATACAGTATATATATAATGTATACATTGCCTACTCGCATCATGTGACTAGTGGGATGGCGTTAAGCTGATGTCAAAAAATGGTAACTTTCAAAATCAGATGACAGACGTTTATATTGTAATCTGCGGTCCCTTTTTTTGTGTGCAGTTTATCTGCTATAGAAGTTTAGATGTACGAGCATATCACATTATCACAGTTTGTCACTGGGAAAAATAAAGTTACTGGTGAAATTTGATTTGGTTCAAATTCCAAGTCAGATTTGCATAAAATTGATTAAAATAAGATTTGAATCAACAAATTAGTGCGTCATTTAAAAAAAAAAAAAGCTACTAAGTAACTGGAGATTTTTTTGGGAAAAGCTGCTAAAAAAATAATTGAGAATGCATTCTCTAATTTTCTCTCTTTCTGCACTCATTGCACAAGAAATAATTTGCACAAAATTACACCACAATACAATACCAAAGCAAACAAACGCAAAAGCGCAAATTAAGGCAAACTTTTGAACCTTCCCCACTATTGCAGGCATTCTTTTTTTGCTGAACCACACCCCCCCCCCCCCCCCCCCCCAAAAAAAAATGAAAAAAGTTCTTAAACAATTACAGTAAACTATATATGTCAGGGGTTTTCACAGCTGGCTGTTCGGCAAACCTAGTGGCGCCTAGAGTATGCGCCACATCGCCCTGGTTGCAAGTTGCCCTCGAGCAAGGCCATGAGAATTGGGCTAAGCGCCAAAATCAGGGGGCACCAAAATCCTCTTTAGAAAGGACACTAATAGTCAATTAAACTATAAAATCAAAATCCCACTAACTTTACAAAGACAATGGACTCTAATAATAGTCACGTTACTGGTCTGCCCATTCGGGGCGTTTCGAAATTTAACTTTCCACTTTTAATTAATGTGACAGCTATCGGTCAAGGGGCAAAGAGTAAACCACTTGAGTAACTATGCAGTTACTAGTTTGCTTGTGCTTAGTTACCTACATATGCATTATACTTATTTTTACCCAACCCTTTACCATATTTTCTGGCGTATAAGACGACCCCCAAGTTTTGGCACTATAATTTGGGTCTAGAAAGTCGTCTTATACGCCGGAAAATACGGTATTTAATTTTGTTTATGTATTCACTATTTTCAAGTGTAATTGTTACAAAACAAATATGTTAGAAGCACTAGCGTATATATATACTGAGTGTATCTAGCGAGTTCAATTGTGAAAATACATGGCAACATCATGACAATAATTGCTACAAAACATTGCTGATATTTTTACAGCATTCCAGATATAAATTTGTAATTTTTGGACTTTCAGGATGAATATTTTAGAAATTTTAAATAGCGTATTGGTACATAACTTTCTACTGAGACCACCAAACTATATGCACGCAAAATCTAAAAAATCGACACCACCTCCCTCCCAACATTGTCACTAGGAAGACTACTCTAATATTATTTTTGCAGTGTCTAGCCAGTTCATTATGCACGTACACAAAATCTACTAAATCAACACCATTCTATTCCCCTCTGAAGGAAATATAACATAATTATAGATGGTTCCCAACCAATCATATTTCTCTATCCATTCAATAAAATGGATGCAAATAAAAGTTAAAACTAACAACCGAAAATATACTTTTAAAAAAAAAAAAAATGTTATTTTAAAAACTACCAGAATGTATACATTTTCAATTTGGTCTCCAAAAATCGTAGTTCTGACAGGTCTTTGCATACAATTGTAAAACATCCCAAAATCATGCATTATCTGCCAAAACCCGTCTAGTCTGATTTCCGATTAAGAGTAGAGTGAGCCATGTGATAAACGAAGCCTTTGTATTTTAAAAGTTTACATAGTAATTAATTTTATTTTCTAAAGTTTAAAGAAGAATGTTACTTTGAAAGTGAACAAAACTTTTCATCAATACAAGAACAAAAATTATCACTGGACAAATTATTAATTCATAGAAATAGCAAAAAAATGTTAATTTTTTACCTGTGCTGGTGATGGTAGAATTAAGAGTGCTATTTGCTGTGTTATTCTTTACAGGTGCAACTGTTGAGGAAACGGGTGCTTCTGAAAAATTATACAAAAGGTTAAAAGTCCATCAGCTTTAAGTTTAAGTAGTCTAATATTTAAACTAAAAATGGTCTTAACATTCTGAATAAATAATATATCAGGCATACACAAAAGCAAAGAAGGTTGAATACCAATGATTTTCTCTCATTTTAGATAAATTAATCTCTCACTAATAAGAGATGAAAAGATTTTACTAAAAAGATTCCACCTTTTCATGACATTAGCCTAAGGTAGGGGTTCTTTACTTTTCTGCAGCGCAGCACATTCCCAAAACCCCTCCTGATTTCAAAACATTTCCGCCAACGCACAAAAAAAAAAAAAAAAAAAGTTAAAAAACCCTGATTTTCTAGGTGGTCTTCTTGCACACCTGAAAATGCCTACTTTCACAACGCAAGGGGGTGGGGCACCCTTGGCCCTGGGTTAAAAAAAAATGAGTTAAGAGAGTCCCAAAAGGAATTTTAGAAAGCTGATGCTGAAATTAAGCTTCCTATGATTTAATTGTACATATTTAAACATTCTCATACAAAGCTAAGAATTAAAGACAAGTGTCAAGAAGAGGTGAGTTTTAATTTTTACTTGGCCTGGCAACTGTAGTAGCAATTGGTTTCGGAGGTGGCATTTTGTTATTTCTTTGTGCTGCCACCGTTTGGATATTGCGACTTGGTACTGGATAACCATTTGTTCTTTTGCTTAGACTTGAAGAGGATGCAGTTTTCTTTAGTTTAGAGTTGAGTCTTGAAGTAGACGATAAAGACGATGAAGAAACAGATCTGACACTTGAGTTAAATATGCCTTCACTTGAACCACTGTCTATACGAGACTTCTTGCCCAATGGCTGGAAAACAAACACATTTAAATGTTCATATATCTGTTTAATTAATAATAAAACATAACCCCTGGTGGTACTTAACAGAGTCACAAATTAAAATTAACTAAGCCCACATTAAGAAGAAGTATTTGGAAACACGTATACATTAAAACGTATATAAACATAAAACAATCATGCTTAGTCTATTGAAAAAAAATTACATTAGTAACAATCGCAAAATTACTATTGTGTAAGCCTTCTATTTCCCAATTATGTATAAATTATTTTCCTATCAGTTCAAAGAATCCAGGTTCCCAACCAGTTGCGATTCTATATAAAAAAATATAATATGTAAAAGAAATTTCAAATAGCATAGTTTGAATAATATGACATAAAAATAAATACTCTTTACACTTCTTTCTTTGAAACTACAAAAATTACAAATATTTAAATCATATTAATAAATGAGATGAAAAGTCGACGGTGAATTCTTAACTTTGTTATTTAAAAATAAAAATCTTACAAAAACCCTCAATTATATCATTATTTTTTCATCATAATATAAAAAAGGCCGGCACTACGTACACCACGGCGGTGCACCTGGCAAAATCATGGACTCTGGCCTGCGTACACCATTGCTGTGTACCTAGCTAAATCATTGGCTGATAATAAGCATTGGTGGCAGAACAATCACCAACCTATGCTTTGCAGATGACATAGATGGACTGGCTGGAAGCGAAGAAGAGCTAGCCAACCTAACTAAAGCGTTTCGACAAGATTTCACCGTCCTTTGGCGTGCCAATCAGAGCAGAAAAGACAAAATTGCAACTGAAAGGTCGGGGAGGAAAGATCAAAGACAGTAGGAAGCTTCAAGTACCTAGGAGCAATAGTCTCGGAAGAAGGTTCCAAGCCCGAATTGATGTCTAGGATTGCCCAGACCACAACAGTACTAAAGAGGCTTAAGCAAATATGGAAGGACAAAAATTTAGCCCCCAACACCAAAATCAGGCTGATGCGCTTATTAGTCCTCTCCATTTTCTTGTCCTGGACATTAACAGGAGAACTTGAAAGAAAAATAAAGGTGATGGAGATAAGATGTGTCTGAAGCATTCTTGGCATCTGCTACAGATACCATATCTCCAATGAACAAGTGAAAGAAAGGATTCGTCAAGCAATTGGGCAGTATGATAACCTCCTGGTGATTTTAACAAAGCGCAAACTGGAATGGTATGGCCACGCGACAAGAAAACAAGGTTTCACCAAAGAAATCACGCAGGGCACAACGAGAGGAGGGAGAAGAAGAGGAAGACAGAGAAAAAGATAACATCAAAGAGTGGACGGGAAACAGAAAACAGAAGTGCAGAAAACAGAGAGGAATGGAAGATAGTTTTCATGTTATCTGTGGCACCCCAACAGTCCAAGGACTTAGGGATATGATTATGAAGTCTTATCCTATGATTATGAATCTTGATAGGTCTAAAAATGGTAGCTAATTTCCTCTTTTGTTTTTTTTTTGTTTGGGGGGGGGGGGGGGGGGGGGGGGGCATTATTGGCAGATAATCACATACATTGATCATGAAGTTAAAGTTTTCAAAGGCATTGTCATTGTGACATCAAGCGATTGTCAACACAAAACAACAGTATGCTGATAAATACCAAACACTTCAGTGATTTCATAAAAGTCTTTTAACAGTAATTAAATATCATTGAATTAGTTTTACATTGTCACAACACATTAAAAAATGCAGGCTAATATCAGGGTGTGTTTAAGCAAAAGGTAAGTTAGTTGTGCGGACGTCCTTTTGGACAACCCCTATCCAGAGCCGTGATTTGTGTAGGCCCCCCATTTTTGTTGAGCCTCTGCCCAATTCACCCGCTTCCTCCTGGCATGGATCAATTTCTTAACAAAAAACAAAACAAATAAAAACCTTTTAAATAGCGCAAATCCGGTCCAAAGCGTATTGTGCAATGGTTTCTGTGAGACAATGTCGTGTTTTACCATGAGAATAGCATATGCTATGCCATTATGGAAACAAATTCCATCAAGAACAGGGTAAGCGCAGACGTATGGCTTTGTTATACCGTGTCTAAAATCGTGGCGTTTTCAAAAGATTTGCTGTGGGTTTTGACGAACCAAGGATATCCTGTGTAGAAGATGGTTGAAATACAACCATCCACATTAACATTCATGTGATATACTGGTACTTTCTTTGGATGTTCGTAAAAGTAAAATGTAAATATTCAACTACATAAAGAATGTTGAAATACAATAAAATATCGCTTGGTATTCAAAATGTTTCTATAATGTTACATACACTATACGTGCACTTTCAGTTTGTTTTCTGTCTTATTACCGGTATTTTCAAATTCAAATGCTGGCACAACTTGTTGAAATACTTAATAATCTGAATATAAAATATATTTAAAATGTTTAGATTGCTACAAAATATTTAAAAACTTCTCATGAAACTACTGTTGTAAAACGCCTACTGGGAATTGATCACAAAATATAAGATCCACTAGCGTCTACTCTACCACAAGACCACACAAGATCTTATCTAACTGGCATATCTTAAAACCAAGCCAATGGTATAATTTTTCCGCAGTGTACGCAGGCCTAGGTCCATGGTTTTGCTAGGTACACCGCCGCATTTCACACAGCCACTTCGTTAAAAAAAAACGATTAAGACCCACTGGTGCAGAAAAAGTAATTTTCATGTATTTTTTAAATTTTACCCCATCAAAAAACTATTTTAAAAATGTATCTGGTTGAAAGTTACTTTGTTTCCATAAAACAGAGTTACAGGTTCCTTTGCCTCTATAAAATGAGGTTGTGACTCAAAAAAGGATTGAAACCCAAGTCTAACCAATAGAAAACTTTTTCTGTTTTGAAATGGTCATTTCATAACTATAATTTATTATCACATATTCAGTTGGCTGATTTATAGGCCTAGTTAATTCAATAAATAGAATCAGTAATAAGTTACCTCACTAATATCTGGACTGCGGGCTCTTTTCTGCCGTGTCCCAGGTAATGGTAACTTGCTCACATTACTGCGGGTCGCTAATGGTTTTCTCTGTGGATGTGAAAAAGGTTAGGCTTGATAAAGTATAAAAAGAAATATTCATGACCCCTTTAAAATTTTATTTTTTTATTATTTTGTGTAGTGCAGGCCTAACAGTAGTGCATGCCAGCTAAGTCTAAGTTAAGTCTTAAATAAGCAGAAATAAATTAAGTTAAGTAAGGCGACAGCTCGGTATAATTGAATTATGAACAAAACAATAAAGTAGACCTAGACTAGTCAGTAGACTCATTAGTGACAATATAAGTAAATTACAATAAAATATATGCTGATGCCTTAACTGACAGCAGGTAGGAAAAAGAACTTTATTTTGCAGTTTTTACATATTGTTACTGCTATTTGTACTTTTAGCATGACAATGACAGCAACAAAGCAATATATAATCATATGCCATTAATTTGGCTTTTGGCCGCAGCAGACATTACATATTTAATATATTAATAAAAAAATAGAATACAGGCCTGGTTTGTTGAGGTTTCCACTAATTATAGAATTTTTAATTTTAAAATTTTGTGTGTGCATTTTCATTTATACTTACACTAATTATTGCCGCTATAGTCATAGTTAAGCTATACTATAAGTATAGTATTAGTATATAACTAACTGAACTGTCTGAACTAACTCATTCAGTAAGTAACTTAAAAAATAACTTTCATTTTTATGATTTTCAAGACAGGAAAAGGAGTAGAACTATGTGCCATGGGTATCTGAAGGGCCTCCATGGGCCTTGTTTCCCAAAACACATTTATGTGTTGGATTAGGATTTCATCCATCAAAAATTTCACACAATTTACACTGGTAAGTCATGTTTATTCCAGTTTAACGAAAATGCCCAGCATAAATTATGCAAATCATGATAGGTTCGTAAGGCTTTCGAAAAAAAATAATATTGGTAACAATATGAGTAACATTGTGTGATTGATTTTGATTTGTCAACACAAAAAATATGAACTAAGACAACTCCACTAGCTTTATTGACTATACTATACTAGCTCCGTGAATACTACAAACACCACACATTTAAATAAATTTTCAAACGGTAGCCCCTACTTGAAGTTTTGGTCACCAAAGTTTTATTTATTACAAATTTAAAAATCATTTAGAATGCGATTTTATACATACTTCTTCCATGGTTTCAAGTTATGGACTAGTGTTACCGATAACTAACATTTGAATTCCCTGTTTTGTTGTTAACGCTGTATTCATTGGATAAAAGAGTTTGTTAAATATGTTTTCATTGGTCCTTATAAATGGCAGAGTATTCTAGTTCCGGTGACACATTTTATGACGATACGCGTGCATTGAAGTTCTCTCCCTTATTCTAAAAAGAAAATTTAGTAGTTAAATTTAGCAGCCAATGGTCGAGATTTAATGATTCGTGCCCTAATTCAGGGAACCAATCAAAACAACCTACCCGGGGAAACATCACATCCGAATAAACTCCGGATGAACAATAGCAGACGTTAGTCTCACGGATTACCACAACAATGCGGAAATAAAATCACTGTTTTCATTTGTGTATTACACAAATCTATTGGCTTAATTTCCAGTTTATGTGACGGCTTTCGTATTAAAAGGATGGAAGGATTATTTGCAGATGGAATTTGGCTGGATTGCATCATTAACATAGCTTAGTATCGATGTGCTATTCATTTTTTGCATCGCGTTCCTTCAGTTTTATGTTGTTGAAGACGAGTGAGTCGAGTGCTCGCTCACGAGTTTAGTGTAGTGTAGGCTAGTGTGTTAACTAGTTTCAAAATGTTTAAAAATTCTTTATTATATAAAGCTAACAATTCTAAATATTATGAATTTATGAATGGAAGCAGATCTAACTTTAGAGTAAAAAGTTGATAATTGTGCTTTTTTTGGTAGCTAATACAATACTTTAACTATAATTAGACTAGACTATACTAAAAAAAAAAAAAAGCACCCGTCCGTCTGCTTGGAACTATGGCGTAAATTTTGTTTTGAGTTTAAGAAGAAGTCTACTACTAGATCTACTAGTCTGACGAGTTAAAATGTTATTACAAAAGTATCTATGTCGCACTGTCTCCGATATAAATATAGTTGATAGGCCTACATCAACATTTTGTTTTAAAAATGTGTTAAAATTTATTTAAAAGTATTGATTTATTTCACGTGATTGTGTTATTTCCAAGGAAATTATTTGATATGCCTGGAATAGTTGTGTATGGAAGGCGTTGGTCCATCGGTTCGGATGACTTGGTGGTCCCAATGATTTTTATGATAGCCATGCATTCAACATGGTACGTGCTTCATTCATGGCATGTTAAACACAAAAATCGTATTTATTCATTTATAGCAGACCAACACGTTTGTAGTTTCACTACTAAAAATGTTGCAATTGTTGGTTATCTAAAAGTCTTATCCTTTCAATAGTCAATTAATGCTTAGGCTATGCTATATTTAATATTGTCATTTAAAATATTCTTTGACGGAACTTTGATTTTCTATAGTGGCTATACTATAGGCCTACTATTCCATTTCCGATAAAAGTAAGCTACATAACATTATAAGAAAAATGTGTTTTCAAGTGTTTGAGAAAGAAGTAATGTGTATTCATGGGTGGATTAAGGAATTGAATTATTCAGTGGGATTCACGTGTTTCACCCCGCTCCCGGGACTTGTTCACCATTTTAATTTTGGACCATTTGATAAGTTTTAAAGGCCCAGGTCCTAACTTAGTCTTGGTTATAAAATAAAGGCCGAATAATATTTAAACAGACTTTTTAAATGTTTTTATTGTAATATTAATATTATCTAAATTAAAATACAGTCTCAAAACTAATGATAGAATTAAGAAAAACCAAGTGAGAGATTTCAAAAATAAAATAATAGAATTGACTCTAGTCCCAGTAAGGTGTATTTGAGGATATTGCATTTTTTTTTTACCCACCCACGCCTCTTTGACCTTTCTTTCATATAGACGAAATTATGACACCTGGAATTATTAACAACCCTGGCTGTTGCTGTAGCAGTAACATTTATCGTAATCATGTATTCGTTGTCAATGCATATCTACAACTGACGTCACTCATTGAGAAGACACGGGGTGGGTACGAAATTTGTAGAGATCAGTACATCTTACTCCACGTGAAGTCAAAACCAGACCAATACTAATAACTGTCGCTAAATTTTCACCTATCCGAGCTATCTTGATTCGTGATAATGTGAAGATGACTAAGGCTATAATGCGAGTTGACCAGTGCTTCGTGTGTCCCACTGTGCTCTTAATGCGTTCCACATCGCATTGTGGCCGGCTGTCATACAGTCTATACGGGACTCTTCCAGGTTTTAATTATCCTTGAAGGGTTTTGTTGCAAGGTTGACGAGTCCAGTCCACCTGGGTAGTTGGTGCTTGTTTAGGTTTTGGTGGGCCTTGAACTCCAAACCACAAATGGGACACATTTTGACCGCACAACCGGCCATCCGTAAACATGTAACAAACAAATAAAAACAAGGACGAGACTGTTAGTATAGGTGACGCCAAATTTTCGCCAATTAGAACTCTCATACTAATGCAAACATGTAAAGAAACGTGTACAAAGAAGACAGGTACGTGTGGGTGACGCTAAATTTTCGTCTATCCCAGTGGTCGGCAAATCGTGGCTCTTTAGCGACCTGAGTGCGGCTCGGCCAGTCTGCCCCAAATCGGTTTTGACTTCGAAAAATAATATGGTTCTTGACAGTTTATTGAAATTTTTCAAAAAAAATTTAATCGTCCTGCTGCTGATTTTTGGCTCTTTTGACTAATGAGTTTTCCGACCACTGGCCTACTTTTGACTAATGAGTTTTCCGACCACTGGCCTACTTTTGACTAATGAGTTTTCCGACCACTGGCCTACTTTTGACTAATGAGTTTTCCGACCACTGGCCTACTTTTGACTAATGAGTTTGCCGACCACTGGCTTATCCGAACTATCATAATAATGAAAACATGTATTTAGCAAGTGATTGAAACCAGGTTGGCGTACAGGTGTAATCGCGCATTCAAAAATAAAAATAAAAATATAATCATTAATTGCACACAGATCAATAACACAAGTGCAAAAAACCCGCTAACAATCAACTTACCTGGATCTCAGACTTCGCACGATTTTCACAGATTCCAAACTACACATAATTTTTTAAATTGACAATCTGGTAGCCTCTTGAAATAAATGTTGAAGCATTGAAGCATATTCACATGTCTCCTGTCTCCTCATAATGTAACAGCTTGCAAGTAGGAGGAAGTCGTTAAAATAGTATTATTTCATGTATATGTTTTACTCTATATATTCTATATCGCTCAATTTGCACACTAATAGGCGAAATTAAAGGTTTGGTTTAGTGTTTCCTTTGTTCGTTCTCTCTCTACCATTCCTACCTCATAGCTTATTAATCTATGTTTATGCATTGGATAAACCAGACTTAGACGATGAGGTGGGGGAAAGGTGGCGGGGCGCTGAATTCATATCTTTATAATTCTTCGTCTTTAGAACAGCTCGATGACCCTAGATCTTTTCATCTTTAAATATTCTTTGACTTAAACTCTATCCTTATTTACCCTCTGCTTTGTAATTATATTATATTCTTACTGGTTACTTTTCTGTGTTGCAGTCATGGACGAGTTCGAAATAAATAACCGTTGGCTAAATCAATCGATTGATTGGTGACAGATTCATGTGATTTGTTTCCCCCCCCCCTCACCTTTGAAAAGCTCGGGGCGTTATAGCTTTTCTTCATTCCAAAAAAGTCCAGAGTATTATTTCACCTTCCTGTTGCCACTTTTTGAAGTAGATTATTGTATTTTTGTGAACTCTTTATTTATACAGCTTGAGTGCATAATCACTGTATTCATTTTGTTGTTGTAGCTGTATAATCCTACCAATTGCTCACAATCTTTAGAAAAATAAATTAATAGTATTTTTTCCATGTTAGCGCTGGTGAAGCTTTTCAAACGCTGTAGAATGTAATTTCTAAAAAAAAAAAAAAAAAAAAAAAAAAAAAAAAAAATTATAAAAAAAAAAAAAAAATCTTTAAAAAAATAAATTAATAGTATTTTTTCCATGTTAGCGCTGGTGAAGCTTTTCAAACGCTGTAAAATGTAATTTCAAAAAAAAAAAAAAAAAAAAAAAACAGATAAAAAATTATAGAAAATAAGACAATTGCAGATTATTGATAAAGTTTAAAAAAAACTATCCCAAATTGCAATGATTTACTCATCGTACATCTGCTCAGACCAAATTTGCACAAATTGCTTATAGCCCAAATCAATGTATAGGTGCTATGCTGCTTATACAGCTATAGTCCCCCAAGACCTTTTTTTTTTTCTACCCACTCTAGGCATTTTATTTTATTGCTGTGTATACGTCCATTTATAAAAGACCTCACATTTTTGATAATTCATAACTGATATGGAAGGGTTGGGAATAAGGTAAAAGATTTCATGGATAGCGGAAAAATCTGTGGAAAATTTTAAAAGAAGAAGCCAAATATGTGTTTTATTTTTTAAAGGAAATGAAGAATTCCAGCAACCTGACTCTGGGCTTCGGTTGATTGTCGGATTGAACCAAGCTGCGCCCTTAGCTCATCCTTATAACAATGCCACCCCCCCCACCACCCTTTTGGGTCTTACATTGCATCGATCCAGAAAGACATTTATACTCAGAATTGCTGAGTTGAGATATTAGAACTCAGTTCTCTTTAAGACCACCCCACGACAGAACACGCACCAGTAATCAAGATAAATAAATAATGTTGGAGTGCTTGGAACTCAAATTTTAAACACAAAATTTAATTACATAAGTTATTAGATGATTTTAAAGACAATAGTTGTAAAATTTAACTCTACTCCATTTTCGTGATCTCATAACCATATTTTTCAAATTTTAAAATCAATTTATTTTATTACTAAAATAGATATAGAGAACTAATTTTAACTTTGTCGGCAAGTGGATATTGCCTTTTTCATTGTCTTTTTACGTTGGATATCTATAGCATGTGAACATACATACTAATTAATACCACGATAATGCGAATATGTTATCTCGCCAAACACGGCCGAATTACGGTTTTAATTGCACTTGAAATAAAAAAAAATGCAAAAAGTACTTATCCTAAGTACTTTTGATCCAATAATATGGTATATACTCTGTCGCATTTATGTGGAGTTAGCGGGCTAACTACAAGGGTGCAAGGTAACGGGGTTGTAAAAATTCGAACGCATGCATCAGCTTAGAGTTTAGCAAAAGCTAAATGCTCACAGAATGGCCCTAATGTTGAGCACGTCTTTTATTAAGCATGGTTAATTGTTCATTTTCAAATTTAAAATGAAGTTGTAATTAATGTCGTATTTGTGTTGATGGTGGTTTGATTATAATACCCTGTTGCATAGTTGTTTTCAAAAACTAGTACTCTCTTGAACTCCACTTAACATTCCTAGAGATAGACCGTGAACACGCCGTGTTGATTTAACGAAAATAAATACTAATAATTATTTAGGAAGAAGAAATTATAGAGAGGTTGCAAAAAGCCCCGATCAGAATAGTTATCCGCCCAAGATGACGGAACAATCATATTTTTCTTAAAATTTAAGACTTATTTGTATTGTATATTTTTAATCAGCTCAGTTGAAGATGTTATATTCTGTTTGTATAAAAATCTTTAAGAGCAGGACACCATTTTAAAGGAGTAACATGGTGTAATGAAAAGTCGAGCTTTATTTTAGGTTACTTAACATTACATAACTATTTAGATTTAGTTAAGTAATGGTTTATAGTATTTCAAGGTATTTATATCTAAAATCAGTATCTTTACAGTTTGTTACATTCTTGAATAATATAATAAGCACGTTTTAAGTTGCCTGGAAACCACAGCTACAAATAGGTGGTCAGCCCAGCAAGGCAGCTACCCTAACGGGAGAAGGTGAACCATTCAGTGAAAAAAAACAACTGAACCATCGAAGTCAACGGCCAGCTTGGCGAGGGATTAGAGCGTCTGTCTACGTCAGAGGGGCCAAACCTTTTACGCAAGAAAGCTAAATTCCTATTTAAAATATATATAAATAAAGTACGTTTATTCTGTAACTGTAAACCACATGTATACAGTGGCGTAGCTAGGGATTTGGGGGCCCGGGGGGCTGGGCCTCTTTAGGGGCCCCTGCATTTTGACATTCGACATTATTTAATGTAAAAAAAAAATTCGGACACGACTTTGGGGGCCCCCCTCAAGTAGGGGCCCGGGGGGACTTTCGAATTTGGACTCCCCCTCCCCTAGCTACGCCACTGCATGGATACTTTTAACAACCTAATTTGGGAACTTTAAATCATCTTAACCAATCAAGTTACAGACTACAACATACTATTTTATTCACTTGTTGTTGCCTTTTTATATGGATCCTAATGACGTATCGATCAGATGGTCTTGTTATGAAAGAAATAGGTTATGATTTTCAGTATGTCAAAATAATTCAATTACCAACAAGTAGTCGGTTTGAACCAGAGGCCTTAGCGAGGGTGTTTGGCGCCCGGGGACAAGATTGGCGCCCGGGGACAAGATCCATTTTAAAGCGCCCCTTTTTCTTTTTATCAACTCTCAAACCCCTTATTTTTATCAATAAAAGAATATCAAAGCACATTTTGGCGCCCCTAACTAGCTGGCGCCCGGGGACATCTGTCCCCCCCCTGCAACCCCCTCGCTACGCCTCTGATTTGAACAGCGGATCTTTGTGGAAATATCTTTGTTACGTTCCGTCATGACTTTGAGAATTTAATCTATTTTAAGATTTGGCTCTTAGAGCGAGCAAAGGACTGAGAAAACAAGTATGCACACAGAACGATACCAAAGCTAGTGATACCAACAATATTCAATTTAATTATACTACTAATTTTCAAATCGCAGCACAGCAAGTGAAAAGGAGGACCCATCGAAAAAATACAAATATTAATTTACACACACACATAACGAGTACAATATTACAATTTTATAACATCTCGTATTTATGAGGAAACAAAGCTAAAATCTCTCTCTCGGCTAGTACAGCTGCCGGCATATTTTATATATATAGGGATTGAAACAGAACGATCTAGTAAACAAATTCTAGAACTTGCGTTCTCTAATAGCACCCCTATCATAGACCTTGTGTCATCTTTATTAATTTTATATATATTGCATCTGATTTATGTGTATATGGTAACATGACTAATACTAATTTTTGGAGGAATTAGTGGAGCACGATATTTTTAGCCTTGAAATTGTAATAAAAAGAGAGGATAATTAAACAATGTATCATGGTTTTCTGCATAGTTCTTACACATCAATGGTTTTCTCAAATTATATGTGTCGTCCTGTCGCCCCTCAACACTCGCTAGAAGATGGAATGTGGTTGCCTTCTTGCTATAATCTAGTGCCGTGTGGACTAGAAGATGGAATGTGGTTGCCTTCTTGCTATAATCTAGTGCCGTGTGGACTAGAAGATGGAATGTGGTTGCCTTCTTGCTATAATCTAGTGCCGTGTGGACTAGAAGATGGAATGTGGACTAGAAGATGGAATGTGGACTAGAAGATGGAATGTGGTTGCCTTCTTGCTATAATCTAGCGCCGCGTGGACTAGAAGATGGAATGTGGTTGCCTTCTTGCTATAATCTAGTGCCGTGTGGACTAGAAGATGGAACGTGGACTAGAAGATGGAATGTGGACTAGAAGATGGAATGTGGACTAGAAGATGGAATGTGGTTGCCTTCTTGCTATAATCTAGTGCCATGTGGACTAGAAGATGGAATGTGGACTAGAAGATGGAATGTGGACTAGAAGATGGAATGTGGTTGTCTTCTTACTATAATCTAGCGCCGTGTGGACTAGAAGATGGAATGTGGACTAGAAGATGGAATGTGGTTGCCTTCTTGCTATAATCTATCGCCGTGTGGACTAGAAGATGCAATGTGGTTGTCTTCTTGCTATAATCTAGCACCGTGTGGACTAGAGGATGTCATGTGGTTGCCTTCTTACTATAACCTAGCGCCGTGTGGACACCAACGAGAAGTTTTACCACCGCTGTTTGGCTCGCCCGATTTCACTATTGACGACCCCGTGTTGTGTTAGAAGACATACATCCTCTCCCCACCCTCCCCGTCAAGCGCGGACGTGTTGTTTCCACCCACAGATCAATAGTGAGCTCGATTCAGGTGTCAGGCATCTTGTTGTTTCATTATCTCGAGATTGCGGAGAGACTTAGCCCAAGGGTGTATCGGCGCGAGACGTAGCCCGAGGGTGTATCGCCGAGAGACGAAGCCCAAGGGTGTATCGCCGAGAGACGTGGCCCGAGGGTGTATCGCCGAGAGACGTAGCCCAAGCGTGTATCGCCGAGAGACGTAGCCCAAGGGTGTATCGCTGAGAGACGTAGCCCAAGGGTGTATCGCCGAGAGACGTAGCCCAAGGGTGTATCGCCGAGAGACGTAGCCCAAGGGTGTATCGCCGAGAGACGTAGCCCAAGGGTGTATCGCCCGAGAGGGAGGCCGGAGTGGATGTCTTGCTATAGAAAACGAGGGACTCTCAAGTTGGGATGGTTAGAACATGACCAGGACTAGTCTAAATAAATATCACTGTATAAAATGGCCAGCTGCTAAACAGTTCATTTTGTCCAAACGGTGATGGTTTTTAGTATGGTTTTTAGTATGGTTTTTAGTATGGTTTTTTAGTATGGTTTTTAGTATGGTTTTTAGTATGGTTTTTAGTATGGTTTTTAGTATGGTTTTTAGTATGGTTTTTAGTATGGTTTTTAGTATGGTTTTTAGTATGGTTTTTAGTATGGTTTTTAGTATGGTTTTTTAGTATTGTTTTTAGTATGGTTTTTAGTATGGTTTTTAGTATGGTTTTTAGTATGGTTTTTAGTATGGTTTTTAGTATGGTTTTTAGTATGGTTTTTAGTATGGTTTTTAGTATGGTTTTTAGTATGGTTTTTAGTATGGTTTTTGGTATGGTTTTTGGGTATAGATTACAGATGAATGGAGTGGAAAGAGGACCGTGAGTTCACTAACTTGCCTCATAATCAGAGAAAAGGTTTATCTGCTACGATAATTGTTGTACGAGAGGAACACATAGCAAAATGTTTGTTTTTTTGGAATATATAAACGAGTTACCCATATAAAGTATTTTTATAGTTCGGTTCTTCTGACATTAAGGCTATAGAATTAGATTGTTATCAACACATTAGTCATGCTCATGAAGCCATTGCCAAAACAGAGTATTTTTTTGTGTCTCATTAATCGTTGACACGAGAAAATGGGAAGTCATGGGAGACGGTCTGTTTTAATGAACTACCGAATTAGGGGCTCTTTAAGGTCTAAGTTCACACCCCTGTGGCGCTACAGCCCATGAAGGGCTTTGGCCTGCCTCACTACTTCCTTCCACTCAGACCTAACTAACGCTTTACTTTTCCATGCTTGGATTCCAAGCTGCTGTAGATCTTTTCCACACCATCCATCCATCGTAGCCTAGGTCTGGCTTTGAGCCGTTTTCTTCTGGGGTTTTGTTGATGTAACTCCTCTGTCATTTGGCATTCTTTCTAAATTACCTACCCAGCGTAGCCTACCCCTTTTTTTTATATTTCTGCTACTAGTGTGGGATGCTGATATAGACTGTACAATTCCTGGTTGGTTCGTATTCTTCACCCACATTCATCCTTTGTTGGTCAATATATTTTCTGGATAATTTGTATTTAATTAGGTTCTTCTGCCGTTTGTAAGGACTACGTTAGGTTCTTCTGCCGCTTGTAAGGACTACGTTGCCCTTGTTAAGTGATGCTAACAACATTGGACTACCTTGACTAAGTTCTCAAAAGTGCCCACCTAACACACAGCCATTATTTATATATATTTATGTATAAACCCCCAATGAGCCACCCACTCTAGTTACGCACTTGGTATTGTTTCATTAAAATCAGTGATTCATAACCCCCCCCCCCCCCCCAAGTTCTCTCAACAATTCTTTTAGCATTTACATGGTATAATATGAATCTGCCATTTCGGATGTCATGCATAGGTGAATGTGCTGTGAAAATCGACCTTTATGAGTACATGCCATATTATTGTAACAAAAATACTTAATACAAGTATTTTGGTATAGTTCTATGTAAAGTTCATTACAATTAAAACTGTGATTCAGCCTTCTTCAGCGAACGTACACCTAGTCGCAACAAACAAAACATTAACATTAAAATACACAGTACCCACTTAGCTGGGACTTAGGCTCCGAGATCACCTTCTACTTGACCTGATTGCAGTCTCTCCCCCCTTGTTATCAAAATTGATGGCTATATCGGCTATTGTGAATGAGGATAATCCCATCCTTGAACGTGAAGGATTATTCATAGCCTATTGGGAGATACTAAGCATTAGGAGAACTTATCAAAAACAACGTGTAGGTTAAGTATTAAGTACTGGATTTGCTCATGGGGATAGAGTCAGTGTGGGAAAACAATGTTTCAGCTATTGGCGTCTTAGGACAGCACATTTCGCCTGATCTCGGGGCGTCCAAATTGTCGATCTCGGGGCGTCCAAATTGTCGGGAAATTCCTTTGAATTGAGCAAAGTGTAATTAACTCTATGTATCTTTAAATCACTAGCCCCTTTTATAAATGTGTAGCCTCTCTTAATGTTTCACAGCGCGCAGCCTATATGCCCTTGTTCTATCAATCCTTATTTTAATCAACCCATAATATTACGCATAAACAACCACACATGCACATACTCACTAACAACATAATTTTGTGTATTAACAAAAAAAAATTCTATTTTTCATTACGTTTTCATGTACTTGCTATTTTTTAGGTTGATCTCGTTGGCTGTCGTGCGGGGTGTAGTCGACTTCAATTCAGGCGAGGAGTGCACGGGGAACCTTCGCGACCTAATCCTTGGATACCTCATCCTGCTCCTGGTCTGCCTTGTTTTGGAAGTGGTCATCGCCTTCGTCAGCACGCGGGGGAGTATACTCACCCAGGCGCCCCGGGCCAGCATCGAATATCTCCTGTACGCACGCTGTGGTAAGTCTGATGGTATCAATCAATTGATACGATTCCTGTTAGAGTTAAGTGCCCCTGTATTCAGGGCCGGTGTTTGGGGTGGGGTGAGGATGCGGGGCCGTGGAAAAATTAAAGTTTGTGGGGACCCCTGACATTATATACCTGGGCCGATATGTTATTACTGGGTCTTACTGGTCATAGTGGGACCCTTCACATTATATACCAGGGCCGATATGTTATTACTGGGTCTTACTGGTCATAGTGGGACCCCTAACATTATATACCAGGGCCGATATGTTATTACTGGGTCTTACTGGTCATATTGGGACCCTTGACATTATATACCAGGGCCGATATGTTATTACTGGGTCTTACTGGTCATAGTGGGACCCCTAACATTATATACCAGGGCCGATATGTTATTACTGGGTCTTACTGGTCATATTGGGACCCTTGACATTATATACCAGGGCCGATATGTTATTACTGGGTCTTACTGGTCATATTGGGACCCCTGACTATATACCAGGGCCGATATGTTATTAATGGGCCTTACTGGTCATATAGGAACCCTTGACATTATATACCAGGGCCGATATGTCATTAAAACACGTTATATATAATATGGCCATGAACTTGCTGACGGTGTTACAGATAGTATACCACATGGCAATGGCAAGCAGACATTTAAAAATCCCCAGCCACTAGTTTTCAAGACATGCAGCTTCACTATTCACTTTAGGGCAAAGCGGTTCTCAGCATGTGGTTTGCGAACTCTTTGTGGGTCGAATGATCCTTACACAGGGATCGCCTAAAACCATCGGGAAACACATATTTATGAAGTAGCAACGAAAATAATTGTATGGCTGGGGGTCACCACAACATGAGGAAATACATTTAAGGGTCGCGTCATTAGGAAGGCTGAGAACCACTGCTTCAAGGTCTTCACGCGATTGAACGTGGAGGGATGTTACGGGGAAAGGTCAGATCGATCACTTGATTATCTTGTACCTTCAAACATTGATTTGACTGGAATTTGGCAATAGGCGCGGCTCGGCTCCAGGCCAGTCAGGGTTACACGTGGCGCCTTGGGCGGTCGCCCCGTTCGCCACCCGCCAGCGCAGACCCTGCTGTTTGGTAACGCAACGTGGGAAATGGTAAAAAAAACTAGAAATCATGAAATTTAATGTTTAACTCTGAACGTATATATTAAAAAAAATAAATGACTGGTTTCATTCTAATTATTGAATGCACCAATTCACCACAAGAGGGGCGTGGTTTTACGGGATTCGGAAATATGATTGACACTACGTTAGATGAAGGACAGCACCGAATCAACCTAATTGGTGGGCAAAAATGTACACGTCATTCTGGTGCCATTTAAACGTGGCTGAGACATTTACTTTAAATTCGTATCTTAAGTTAACTATATGATAAACACGTCACCCTTACACTAACTTATCTACGTTGGAACATGCTAACAACACAATTCAATAATCTACCCGAACCGCTAACTCAACCGTAGTCGCCCCATTACATGCTATGGGTTATGTAAGTAAACTTCGGTGGGATACAGACAAACACTCTTTTATTATTTAATTTATGTTCAAGTAATTAATTAAACATCTCTTTAATTATGTTTTTTTGTAATTTTGTTGATGACACATCAATGAAAGTAAACAAAAAACAGTATTAAAATGGAGCAATCTAAAGATAATCTTATGTTACAATGTTTGGCGATGTTTTTAAATGGGCAAATTTAAGCGAGCATCCTTCCAAGGTTTATATTAAGAAAAGTTTGGTTTAAACAAGTAAATACGCTGCCCCCAAAATGTAATAAAGTTTTTAATTAACGAATGATCAGGTGGAGACAAAAGTCGCAATAAACCAAACAGGGTAGCAGAGAATCGATTTACCTCATTTGGTTAATGCTTTTGGCGACCTACTCAACAGTGCAATCGTTTTGGACTTGTCGTATGACTCTCCGCTCTGTGAAGATAGCGTCTCACTAAACGTATTTGCTATTGCCAACCAAACTTTTCTCTTTCCGTGGTTCATCCCATAAATGCTGGGGGTCTCAGTGGTTAGTTCATTTTGGAGCACTCTCCCGACTTCGAGTCGAGCAGATTGTATTTTAAAAATAGTACCTGCATCATTTTCTCCGTTACCGGCACCCTGGAGCACCAGAGTGGTTCAGTGTCTAGACTTGTATAATGTGTTATCTGGTTTATTAGTCTTAGTTTTATATCGTTACATTACGTTTACACATCTAGCTTTTAATGTTCTGGTCAAGGCTAGATTAGTCTTTTATATCAAAAGGTTTTGTATTGTGTTGCCCTCTGTCTTACATACTCTCTTAAACTTTTGCCACTAGAAAACGCCGAATTTAATCTAAAGGGAGCATTGCATTTCAAGGTCAACTTTGTGAACAATTTAACACCTCTTAAAACACATTTTATATGCATCTTTGTTTCCATTTATGTCATTTTACGCGATTTATCATTTATGTGACTGTAGAAACTGATTTTGGGTATGGAAATTGTTTTTTATCAAACTTAGTGCATAGAAAACCTAATAGCCTCAAGATTTACTTAAACCCAAATACAAAGCTCATAGCAGCAGCTGCACAATGAACAAAGAATGTGTTGTCGGCAACGAGTCTTATGTGCCAAGTTTCATTTCGATAGGATGACGGCAAGTGGCGCAAGTAGCAGCCGAGCCTTTAGTCATTTGTATATAACATTTCGTGTAAGATAAATGTCGAGACAATGTGTAAAGATTCCTTAGCCTAAGCTCCTTATTTATCCCTTCTTTAATGTCAAAAAAATTCTCCTTTCCTATTCACTATTCTCCTTTTTTGGGGGGTTTTCGTAGAGATCGTTTGATTAAAAGCGTTTCGTCGCTGAGCAGTTTATACTTTATACACACTCACAGTAGACCTTCGAGAGCAGTTTATACTTTATACACACTCACAGTAGACCTTCGATTATCAGAACAGCAGTTATCCCAGTGTAGTGAACATGTCTTTTAAAAAAAAAAACAGTTATGCGCATCTGAAAACAATTCCAACTCGTGTCGCACAGTCCGGTTAATATCAAATTTGAAACAATTGAAAATGGATGATTACTGTACATAATAGATTATATGTGTACATGGTAAGAATATGTTCTGTTCTATGCGCCAACTTCTTTTTTTTTAATTAAAAAAAGCTTTCCGTGGAGTTTTCGTGTATCCGAAAATATTTTATCCGAACCCCTAATGTTTAAAATTTGTTCGGATGGTCGCCGATCTACTGTATATGAATGAGCATTTTTCTTTGACCTGCTCTATATATAGCATGTGATGACGTTATCGTTTAAATGAGGAGCTTAGGTGTGTGTTTATGAGAGTGTGCTCACAACAGCTGGTTCCCAGCAGCTGTTGTTATGGATTTTTTTTTTGCTACGGGGTACCTCTCCAGGTCATAAAGTTGCCGTCAACACCGAATCTGTGCAAATGATCCTATAGTCCGATAAGGCGAGGACAAGTTTTTTTGGGGTCAGTTTTAATATTCTCCACGAGATTCGCCATGAACAATCTTGGTTTTTGCGATTACTTTTATAAAACATGAAAAGGTGCCCCGTTCACCACCCACCAGCGCCGACCCTGCTGCCACAACCGGAACATAAAAAAGCTGGATGTGTGGAAAGTAATGTAACCACATGAGACCTCCGAAGTTAATGAACTAGATCAGCGTTCCTCAAATGGTGGCCCCGCGAGCCTTACGTTACCGGGCCGCAAAGCATGCATGTTTAGCGTGAAATAAATAGGAACTGTAATTCGAGTACCTGGCGCCGGTCCCTGGCGCCCTTTCGAAACTTGTCCAACGTCAATGCTTGGGAAACACTGACATACAGAACTCGTGAGATAGTTTTAATCATGTTAAAAAGTACACCAGGAAGTCCCCCCTTACTGCACTTTTTTTATAGGTCAATCCAACCGGAAATTTTTTTATAAGAGGACTCATTACCGGCTTGTGGATATCACGTGCTCTTATAAAATAGCCATACATGTAAACTCATTAGGAAAACCCAAACTTTGTGTACTTTTCAGCACCAGCCTGTCCTTCCTACCCACAGTCCAACATTTACTTGTACCATCGCTTTAAAAAGACCCAACTATAAAATCAACATGAAGTATTTGCCAACTATTGAAAGTATCCCACGGAATCACAAGATACGCCTATTGATTTAATATTGTTTAAATTTTCCCAATGCTAAACTGAAAGGACAATCTGCAATCTGTTTGGGGGATAGAAAGGCTTTTGATATAGCGCACACTAAGTCCTTGGTTTTTAACGACTAAATGTGGCGATGCCACTGGCTACTAACAACAACGCCTTCACCCGCGCCTGCATATAGTGATGCCCTTTGTATAAGTAAAGTGATGCCCGAATGAGAGGCAAGTGGGAAGCGCCCGGAACACAGTTCTGTGCAGGGCTCTTTGAGATGTATAAACCCAACAATCCATCATACAGATGACAATATTAAACATAGTGTCAATCTTTCTTTAAAAAAAATATTTTCAAGAGAAGCCCGTCCAATCTTAATGATTGGGAAAACTGGATCAGAATATGCACACGCAAGCCCAGTGAGTAAACATTGTATCAGCGCCTTTAGATGAAGGAGATTGTTAGGCTTGAACCACCACAGCAGTTGAAGAAAGGCTGTCACCATTCGACAGCGGATGCTCTCAGACACAGACATACATTCTGACGGGAATTCTTTTGTGGGTAGATCTCGGACTTATCATTCCAAATTGCTTGGTGAAAATTATAACAGTTTCGTGTAAGGGAATTATGTGAACCAAAATTGAAATATTTAAAAGTTATCATGAATGCCGAAGTACATACCACCTGAACTCTTCAACCACTGTGCTTTTAAAAAAAAATTATTTTTTTTTACCACCCTCCTCCCCTTTGAAACTTGTGGATAAATCAAACTACATTTTTGGATCAGATTAGAGATGCTTTAGTAGTTAAATATATGTCATGGCCTGTATCGCTGTGTGTGTATCTTTTCATAAGTAACTGATTATTATAATAGGTATTTAAAAAGTTCTTTTTTGTCTCCAATTTGACTTTTAGGAAATCCGATGTTTATTTCCAAAACCAGCCATATAGGTGTGTTCCATCCCATTCGGATGAGTCTCATCTTGTCTTAGTCGAGTGTTGTACACGAGTCTTAACTTAACGGGTTGAGAGAAGATTAGTCCTACATACGTGGGTCTAAGTGCGCAGAATAAGTAGGTCTGATGGCGTCAATAAATAAACTGCAAGATCAGCGATTCTTACGCACTGATTAGATCCCGAATCAACCATAACAGAAAAAAATAAAAAATTCAAAGTGGCGCATAGACTCCAAGCAGTGCGCATAGACTCCAAGCAGTGCGCATAGACTCCAAGCAGTGTGCATAGACTCCAAGCAGTGTGCATAGACTCCAAGCAGTGTGCATAGACTCCAAGCAGTGACGTTTATTTTGTGTGTCGCTGCCCATGACCACCCATTTCTTTACATTTCAACGTTTAACTTTCATCAAGAACGTGTCTCTATTTTAGCTCAAAATTTAGAAGCAATTAGCAAGATTCCTTAAATAAGTACCGTATTTTCCGGCGTATAAGACGACCCCCTACTTTCCTGTTGAAATCGAGGGTTTGGGCTGTTCACCAGCTCATAAGACGACACCCGGCGTATAAGACGACCCCCTACTTTCCTGTTGAAATCTAGGGTTTGGGCTGTTCACCAGCTCATAAGACGACCCCCGGCGTATAAGACGACCCCCTACTTTCCTGTTGAAATCTAGGGTTTGGGCTGTTCACCAGGTCATAATACGACCCCCGGCGTATAAGAAGACCCCCTACTTTCCTGTTGAAATCTAGGGTTTGGGCTGTTCACCAGCTCATAAGACGACCCCCGGCGTATAAGAAGACCCCCTACTTTCCTGTTGAAATCTAGGGTTTGGGCTGTTCACCAGCTCATAAGACGACCCCCGGCGTATAAGACGACCCCCTACTTTCCTGTTGAAATCTAGGGTTTGGGCTGTTCACCAGCTCATAAGACGACCCCCGGCGTAAAAGACGACCCCCGACTTTTGAAAAGATTTTTATGTGTTAAAAAAGTCGTCTCATATGCCGGAAAATACGGCAACAAAGAGCTTCAGCCGGTTCAACCTGTACAAGTTAGTAGCATTGAGCTGGTGAGACTTGAATAAGGATCTGAGGCTAAGGCCACCGCAGCCGGTTCAACCTGTACAAGTTAGTAGCATTTAGCTGGTGAGACTTGAATAAGGATCTGAGGCTAAGGCCACCGCAGCCGGTTCAACCTGTACAAGTTAGTAGCTTTGAGCTGGTGAGACTTGAATAAGGATCTGAGGCTAAGGCCACCGCAGCCGGTTCAACCTGTACAAGTTAGTAGCATTTAGCTGGTGAGACTTGAATAAGGATCTGAGGCTAAGGCCACCGCAGCCGGTTCAACCTGTACAAGTTAGTAGCTTTGAGCTGGTGAGACTTGAATAAGGATCTGAGGCTAAGGCCACCGCAGCCGGTTCAACCTGTACAAGTTAGTAGCATTTAGCTGGTGAGACTTGAATAAGGATCTGAGGCTAAGGCCACCGCAGCCGGTTCAACCTGTACAAGTTAGTAGCATTTAGCTGGTGAGACTTGAATAAGGATCTGAGGCTAAGGCCACCGCAGCCGGTTCAACCTGTACAAGTTAGTAGCATTTAGCTGGTGAGACTTGAATAAGGATCTGAGGCTAAGGCCACCGCAGCCGGTTCAACCTGTACAAGTTAGTAGCATTGAGCTGGTGAGACTTGAATAAGGATCTGAGGCTAAGGCCACCGCAATTTTTGCATTCGTGGGCTCAACGTTTTTTTATAGCCACATCCTCGGACCCGCTTTGACCGATTTCCAGCGTCCCCAGCATCACTTATTGGGAACCGATGGCGCTGATCGATAGAATGCCAGGGTGTTACGAAATATCGGGTCATTATTTGAGAAGCACGCCTGGCCGAGACACAATTGTGGGCTAACCGGACTTAAGTACACCCACTGCTGTTTGGCCGCTAGTGGAGTAGGGAGATAAGCACACCATTACTCCGATCAGGATTGACCGTTGTCTGAAAAGTGAATGTGATATGACCGATGCACTCATCGTAGTAAACAGCTTTAATGACACAGACGCGGGCAACATGACCCGACTGATGATCATTGTTTAAGATGTTTGTTTATCTTACACAGAACAGTCGTAACTCCATATTGGGAACTGATACATTATGTAAGGGCAATGAACAAACTTAATCAAGGTCTGCTTCTTAGTTTGTCAAGGGTATCTCTCTCTCTCTCTCTGTCTCTCTCTGTCTCTCTCTCTCTCTCTTTCTACCTGTCTCTCTCTCTGTCTCTGTCTCTCTTTCTATCTGTCTCTCTCTCTGTCTCTCTCTCTTTCTCTCTCTCTGCCCCTCTCTCTCTGTCTATCTCTCTGCCCCTCTCTCTCTGTCTATCTCTCTATCTCTCTCTCTGTCTCTCTCTCCCTGTCTATCTCTTTGTATGTGTGTGTCTCTCTCTTTCTGTGTCTCTTTCGCTGCCTCGATCCCTGTCTCTCTCTCTCTCTCTCTCTCTCTCTCTCTCTCTCTCTCTGTCTCTCTCTCTCTATTTGTCTCTCTCCCTCTCTCTCTCTCTCTCTCTCTCTCTCTCTCTCTCTCTCTCTCTCTCTCTCTCTCTCTCTCTCTCTCTCTCTCTCTCTC
>CAXITT010000262.1:140855-158447 GCA_964033795.1 Lymnaea stagnalis
AATAGAACCCTCTCAATCCCAAGAACCAAAACTAAGACCATCGGTGAACGCTCCTTCTACTTCCATGGGCCCACGTTCTGGAACCAGCTCCCCTTCCATATCCGTCATTGTGAAACCTCGTCCCCTTTTAAAAAGTCCTTTAAAACTCATCTGTTTAGGTCCGCCTATGACCTGTGATGCACCCTCCTTGCCCTGCCTCATTTTCTGTCTCGGGTGGATCCTGTAGTATAGGCCTAAACGTGTCAAAGTGTCCTCGTTTTATAGCCATTTTCATTGTTTCTATAGTATAGTAGTTACTATCCTAGTGTCTCATTTTTATTTTACTTAGTTTACATGTTTTTAATAATTGTAAAGCGCTTAGAGCTTTATGGTAAGCGCTATATAAAAATGCCTAAATAAATAAATAAAACTAGACTGGTTTAACTGTTTTTTTTTAAATGACCCACTCGATTATTTGGACGCGTCGAGGTTGTAAACATTGAATGTCGCCCTGAGGTGTGCAATTACAAGAACAGAAGAGTGGTTGGATGACCACGGAAGGAGTGGCCCGACACGCATCACGAAGTTAATGGGGCGTGGGTTGAATTGAAGTGGACGACACTCGTTTAACTAACCCTACGGCTCTCGTTTAACTAACCCTACGGCTCTCGTTTAACTAACCCTACGGCTCTCGTTTAACTAACCCTATTTGGTGAAGCAAGGGAATATCTGGTGTTGACACACACAACTGCCCTTTTAATGTCATATCAGGGGCAGATCCTAAGTTGCGATTTTCCAGTCAATACATTATTTAAGTTCACTGATGTGTCCTTCAGATTGGATATTAGTTCAATTTTTAAAAAAAATGATTAACCGTAATTTAAAATAGTTTTGATAGTTCTTGCATTGACGGATCTATGTTTATAATGAGTTTAATGTCAGTCGACGTGTTTACTACGACGATAGTGGCTTTTCAATTTAATCTTGTACCCTGTACTTATAATGATGTTAATGTCAGTCAACGTGTTTTACTACCATAGTGGCTTTATAATGTAATCCTGTGTCCTGTACAGAGTGTCCTATGCTCTCCAAGCAGTCTCACAAGTTCCAATGGTTGTAAACATTATGTTAGAAATCTAGCTGTTTTCTCACTGACGGCGTAGAACTAAGCCATCTGGGATGGATCGACCTTGACACCATTTCGCTAACGTGATCCTGGAATAACTGCAATAGTGTTTCGTTAGCACCTGTTGAAGCTCGAACCCACTCATATGCTCTACGCCACCTTGAGATGTGCATTTCAACGTTATTCTTCGTGATATTCCAAATGCGCATGTCACAAGTTATTTCAGGACGATATAGTAAGCTAAGAAATGATGGTATCGGTTATAATTATTTAATTATTTATAGCCCATGTTCCCAACCTGTAGGGTCCTCCCCCCCCCCCAGGTTTTCCCATACTTTGTTTCGCCAATTTCCAGTACATCTTTACAGTGTACATTTCAGATTGGGGACCCCCCACGACCCCAATAAAACCAATAGAAGTGAGTAGGGGAAAAAGGGGTTTATAGTTTACACATTATATCAGTTAAAAAAACGAAGCTTGGCTCAATAATGCATCGTCATCCCCGCAATGTGTGAAAGTGCTTTCATTCCATGGCTTCCCTTCTGCTTTGCCACTTTCCATGACGTGCACTCACGTAACCACAGACACATAATCTGTACCCGCCACACCAAACATTGGGTCCTCCCCCCTCCCCCCCATATTAAGGATTACACATAACCATACATGAACTCCCCATAAAAACCCGCCTGCTCCACCCCCCCTCCCCCCACTTCCGTTACCTTAACTTTTGTTATTCTGTTATTCACATATTATACTGCCCATAGCCAAAATTGTCTCGGTTCAAAGGACAGGCGCCTGGTTAACAGGAGTGGTGGTGGTGGGTGGAACTTGTGGAGACAAAAAGCCCCTTTATCCTGTTACAGATATATCACATCCAAAATAACATGACCTTTACACCTATGTAACAGTCTCAAGTTTTGCGTGGGCCCTATTTATTATCCGTAAACGAGTTGAATCAAACAAGGCCGCCATAATAACTCAACTATAAATGCTTTCAATCAACGTGCTTAATTCGTGTCAGGGAGTTTTTTTTTTTAAAACCAGACTTTCTATAGAGGGACAATTTTTATGAATAGTGTAAGTAATTTATATAGAAATCAGTCTTGCTAAAGGAAACCTCGTCTAAATTGGTTGAAAGAGTATTTGATGGCTCCGTTGTATATTTTGATGACCTCTCGTGGGCTGGTGAATCTATGAGACGTTCTCACATGCTTGACTGGTGCATGCAAATGTTTGTATTCCCCACTAGAAGTCATTGTATTCCTTACATAACACACTTCAAAGTATAAAATATTTCCTCGTTCAACGCCATCTTATACCAAACCATCTCCTAAATTTCACAGCATTAAACCCAATACCTGTCCTAGTACCCCCCCCCCCCCCATTTTTTTTAAAAACCCAATCCCCCCCGTTTTATCCGCCCCGTACCCCCAGCAAACCCAATATACCCACCCCCCCCCCCCACACACACACTCCGCTTATTTCTCTCAACACATATCACATTGCTGATGCCTTACGAAGAGAGGGTTATTGATTTTTTACACGAGAAAATAGGCCACGAACTGGAATCTGACTTTTTTGTTTCATTTTAAGTGTCCAGTCGCCTTACACGTCTTGTATGGACTTCACTTCTCAACACAAGCAGTACATGTTCTTGATTTATACGCAACGTCTACTTTAACAAAAAAACATTGTTATTTCTCTAACGATTCAAAAATGCACTTACATATAATGTTTAAAAAAAAATAGATTTCGTTTTCAAAATGGTGTATATTTTAGCAATGAAATGAACTCAAAGCATAGTTTGATAATGAAAGTACAGTTATAATGGTTAATCTCCTGCATTCACAATAATTTCGCTAACAGATACATTTTTAAAAAAAAGGACTCCCTCACTCACAAACACCAATAAAATATGTCTAAATATATCACCATTTAGTTTTTTATGGGTCAATACTTCATGCCATGCGCATTGCGTACGATAATAATAATTTAAATGGAAAAAAAAAATACTGAGGTTATTCGGATAACCGACGTTTCTGATAATCGGCGTTTGGAAAATCGAAACTCTACAAGATAGTGATGCTAAGTGTATTGCACTGGCTTGGACTATATTATATTGCATTTCATTTATCTACCAAAGACTGTGGGACCCATAGTGAAATATAAAAATTACTTTCTCCGAGATTTGAGAACGTGTTCTGTCTTTAAGAGTTACTGGATTGCTTATCCCTGGCTCCGAGTGTCTGCTGGGCACCAATTTCATAGGTCACTTTACACAGAGGGTCAAACCGATGTTTCCTTTCTAGTAGCAGAGTAGATAAGGTGAACTGGTGTAGGTCAATGGCTTTCAACGTTTGGAATTGAGTCTATGACCAGTGCTAGGGTTTACTAATAAAATCATCAAATAAAAGTACACTACAACTCTTGACCCAAACGCAATGTTTTTGTATTACTTATTTTGTGCATTTTGTGATTCATCAGAAACATTTCGCAACACATTTAGACAGAGGCTTGAATCCATATTCGATTACTTAGACTTAAAGTGCTTTTCAGGCCAAGTGAGCACCCTTAAGCATTGAAAACATAGATTACATTGAGGTTCTCATTACATAATGATGAGCCCAAAACTGCGCGATAAACCCCTTGGGCTCTATCCATCTCTGCCTAAATTTAAGCATGAAATGAAACTATTTTAAAATACGTTTCGAAAGAAAAAACAAACAAACTATGACTGCTAGCTATGATCAGAATTTAATGTTGCTCAACTCCATGGTTTCTCGTGGATTCACGCAGTTCAACATTGACGTAAGCCAGCATATCACACACGACCATCTGTTAGCTTGGTAAAGCTAATGGGAACAGGCCATTTCATAACATTATCGTCATGAAATATGGATGAATTCCCTGCACTTTTACGTCAACCGTTCAACTTTCACCTTTTATAAATAAGCCTTACTTAATTGCCATTTCTGGTGTCTTTGGAAATAAAAGAGTGTATTGAACTGGCTTGGAATATATTGTATTGTATTTTATTTATGTACCAAAGACTGTGGGACCCATATTTAAAAATAAAAATTACTTTCTCCGAGATTTGAGAACGTGTCATCAAACTTGCAATATTGTCAAAACTATCAACTAACAAGGGGCATGATATCTTATGGCCAGGGGTGGGGTTAAATAATGCATAGCAACCTATTTGAACATCAGTCAATGTTTAGAGGAGATATAGGTTAAAATATATCAAATCGTGTGTTGGCAAAAGAATACTATTCTCCCTTAATTTACATCTATCACTCTTTCTAATTTGTGATTACGCCCGAGCCGTGTCTCCTCTATGACGGATCCAGGAAAAAATATCTCAAGGGCACCATGCTTTTACTGACCTTTCTTTGTTGTTTTCTTCGCCCTTGTTATCCTTCATTGTATGGTGTATGACATTGTCCAGTTTCTTCCTTTCAGTTGTTGGCCTGGTGGAGCTGGCATGGCTTGTACTGGGGGCTGTGTGGGCGTCCAAGCATTACTCAACTTGCTCGCCTGATAGTGCCAAGAAAGCTTTGCTGGGTAAGTTATTCAGTTAATATATACTTTATTCGTAATATAACTAGCTAGTAAAAAAAAGTTCCAAAAAAATAAAATAAATAAATAAATAAATATGCGAATTATAATGGGAGGGCTAAACACATTGATAATTGAAATTGGAAAAAATCTGCTCACAAATTTACACTAAATTTCCATTGATATTTTAAAATGAAACCTTCCATGGGAAGAACAGGACTCTGTGTCAACTCATTGACTCCAAAATATGCTTAAGAAAAAATGTAATCGGATGAAAGGAATTAATATGTTTAATTGTTGAATACTTTCAAGTGTTTTGGGCACACATCATTTGTTACATATAAACTCAAACCGTAAGGGGAGCATGATTGAATCCAGTATTTTTTCTCATTGTGAATGGAGGATCGGACCGTTTTTATCGGACGTCTTGACGCATCGCCTCAGATATTTTTCATCGTCTCCTGTCCCGTCCGCCACCCCCCCCCCAACCACGCCACCCCCTCCCCGCCACCTCCTCACAAAGCTGAGGACATCGGTACAAGCTCATTAAGACTTGTCCGCAGAAAAAATACGATTCAGCTCCTCCTCTTGAGAGGTTTACCCTGGCTAGTTCGGTCCTTACAAATCCTTGCCCGCATCCCATAATGCCATGGTTATGTTACTGTGTCACAGTAGAGGCTTTGTTTGGTATTCATGTATTCACCAAGGGCCATTAACCAACGCTGGGCACTAAGCGCCTTTCTTCCCTTTTTTTTTAAAAAAGCTTCAGTTGATGACTGTGGCAATACACGTTATGACTACGGTATTTTGTGAAATGAGTTCTGTGGACAGTTCTAGGGGTCAGATGACAGGAGGGCAAAAACAATCACCTGGTGTCCAAAGCGAACAAGTTTGTAAAAAAAACAACCACAAGGCGTCAAAAAATAAACAAGTTTGTAAAAACAACCACAAGGCGTCAAAAAATAAACAAGTTTGTAAAAACAACCACAAGGCGTCCAACATAAACAAGTTTGTAAAAACAATCACAAGGCGTCAAAAAATAAACAAGTTTGTAAAAACAACCACAAGGCGTCAAAAAATAAACAAGTTTGTAAAAACAATCACAAGGCGTCCAACATAAACAAGTTTGTAAAAACAATCACAAGGCGTCAAAAAATAAACAAGTTTGTAAAAACAATCACAAGGCGTCCAAAATAAACAAGTTTGTAAAAACAATCACAAGGCGTCCACAAGGAGCAAGTTAACAAAGGTTTATCAAACTTAATCTCAAAAATTACGTTTAACATTCTTTCCAGAAAAAAAAAATGACATGGTTTGTAGACGTTCCTTTGAGTCACCTTAATCGACCACAACATAAACAGCCACACTGTGTAGGCGTTCCTTTGAGTCACCTTAATCGACCACAACATAAACAGCCACACTGTTTCCTTTTCCGGGGTACATCGACACTATGATGGAATCAACGGCTTAACTTTAAATTGAATATTTTACCAGGGCAGCGAAAAGATCTTTAATGGATGTCTAATCCCCATTAACATCTTATGTATTTATAGGCGCTTCGGTGATGAGGCGCATTATCACTTCCCAGAAGATCACTTCCCAGGAGATCACTTCCCAGGAGATCACATCCGCAATGTCAATTAAATAACCGGATAGTGTGCTTGTTAAACCCAAAGCTTAGGCTAAGAATAGAGTGATGAAGTGACATAAACCCCAAGCTTAGGCTAAGAATAGAGTGATGAAGTGACATAAACCCCAAGCTTAGGCTAAGAATAGAGTGATGAAGTGACATGAACCCCAAGCTTAGGCTAAGAATAGAGTGATGAAGTGACATGAACCCCAAGCTTACGCTAAGCATAGAGTGATGAAGTGACATGAGCCACAAGCTTACGCTAAGCATAGAGTGATGAAGTGACATGAGCCACAAGCTTAGGCTAAGCATAGAGTGATGAAGTGACATGAGCCCCAAGCTTACGCTAAGCATATAGTGATGAAGTGACATGAACCCCAAGCTTACGCTAAGCATAGAGTGATGAAGTGACATGAACCACAAGCTTACGCTAAGCATAGAGTGATGAAGTGACATGAGCCACAAGCTTAGGCTAAGCATAGAGTGATGAAGTGACATGAACCCCAAGCTTACGCTAAGCATAGAGTGATGAAGTGACATGAACCCCAAGCTTACGCTAAGCATAGAGTGATGAAGTGACATGAACCCCAAGCTTACGCTAAGCATATAGTGATGAAGTGACATGAACCCCAAGCTTAGGCTAAGCATAGAGTGATGAAGTGACATGAACCCCAAGCTTAGGCTAAGCATAGAGTGATGAAGTGACATGAGCCCCAAGCTTACGCTAAGCATAGAGTGATGAAGTGACATGAACCCCAAGCTTACGCTAAGCATAGAGTGATGAAGTGACATGAGCCCCAAGCTTACGCTAAGCATAGAGTGATGAAGTGACATGAACCCCAAGCTTACGCTAAGCATAGAGTGATGAAGTGACATGAACCCCAAGCTTAGGCTAAGCATAGAGTGATGAAGTGACATGAACCCCAAGCTTAGGCTAAGCATAGAGTGATGAAGTGACATGGTCACTGCTGAGCGTCCAGGTTTTAGGAGTTGATAGAAATATTCTAAATTTTAAGCAAAGTCTTTGGGATATGATATTATCATGGATGAAATTTTGCGGGGTTCAGTTATGTATTCCAATGATGGTCACACTTAACAATTTGTGACCACTTCAGAGGCCACAAGTTGGCTAACTATAAACTGATATAGTCTCGATACAAATTTGACTTGCAACCATCCCATCACGGCTGTAGGGAAACATATCCCGTTTCCAAAAAATTCCTTCAGATAGCTCCACACAAACACCTAACGGTGTATTGACATATGGTCTGACCACATCTACACGACTAAGAACACCTAACGGTGTATTGACATATGGTCTGACCACATCTACACGACTAAGAACACCTAACGGTGTATTGACATATTATGGTCTGACCACATCTACACGACTAAGAACACCTAACGGTGTATTGACATATTGTCTGACCACATCTACACGACTAAGAACACCTAACGGTGTATTGACATATTGTCTGACCACATCTACACGACTAAGAACACCTAACGGTGTATTGACATATGGTCTGACCACATCTACACGACTAAGAACACCTAACGGTGTATTGACATATGGTCTGACCACATCTACACGACTAAGACACACACATTTGGACACCTAAACCTTTCTCGTTGCACTAAGTATTTACTTTACACGGCTAGAACACAGGCCCTCATATATTTTCCTGCACACATTTGAGCACAAGTATTATTCACTTAGCAGAGTACAAACCAACAAAAGCCTGGGTGTCACATTTCTGATATATACTATGGCATACGTAAAAGAGGATCAGCTAAACACCCACACATCGTGTTATGATAAAGAGATCAAATAATTTATTCCCCCCCCCCTTTTTCCCCGCAATTAAAGTGAATCTAAATCTGTCAAACCACGGCATCCAGTAAGATGCTGATGTTATAGGTAACCAAGGGTTACTGCCTGCTCCTTCTTAACTCAAACGGAAACGTTATTTTAAAAAAAAAATGAGGACATGGAGGCTTAATGTGAACTCTGTGAGAAAAAATGGAGATACATGACTATAATTTTGAATAAGGAGGTAACTGAATACACTGTATTGAGGGGGGCCGTCCATAAAATATGTCACGCTATTTTGGGCAATTTTTTACCCCCCCCCCACCCCAAAACTTTAAAGTACGTCGCACTTCAAAAAAAAAAAATTCTATAAAATGGAATTTCAATCTGAAACAAAGTTCACTAATAAAGTAATTTGGGCAATTTTTTACCCCCCCCCCCACCCCAAAACTTTAAAGTACGTCGCACTTCAAAAAAAAAAAATTCTATAAAATGGAATTTCAATCTGAAACAAAGTTCACTAATAAAGTAAGACACTACCGACATCTTCAATCAGAATACATCGCAGTGCAACAGAAAGTGAAACATCACAGTCAATATCAGCATCGTGTCACAAACTGTCACACTTTCTGAGGGGTAGTAAATTTCATTTAAGGTATTACTTCTTACAGACTATGTATTATCGAATCTGGAAAATTTATTTGAAAGAAATTTCGTCGATGGAAAATTGATCGACGTAAGTTTGATCGAAGGGAAATTCGGTAGAATTTTTTTTTTTTTTCAGTTCTCACGATCAAATTTTGCGTCAAATTTCTTTTTGAACGCATTATAGTGCGTTACAAAGAAACACGGAAATTTGATCGTGTGAATTTAAAAAAAGACAAAAAAAAAAAAAAACAGCAACTCAAAACAATTCGACCAAACTTCCGTTCGATCAAATTTCCGTTCGACCACATTTCCGTCGACGAAATGTCTTTCAAACAAACTTCCGGTAACCATTTATTATGTCTATCTCATTGTTTGATATGTATAGAGTACTGGTTTAGACTATTCGTGTGTATTAAAAAACCGAAATTCTAACGCTAAATGATACAGTTGCCAAGTTACATGCCGATAAGAAGATTTGTCATTAAATGGGTTCTCGTTATAAACCTTTTCCCGATGGCCAGACCGGGGGCGCGCGAGTGGGTGACTGGTACCTTCACTGTTGTGCCGGAACCGGGCTGGCATTCATGACGATTACACAAACCCACGCAGGCCGGGTGTGTAGTATATTGTCGCGGTCACCGACGGCTGTAATTTTTTTTTTTTTAGAAAAAAAAATAAAAAAAAAAAATAATGATGCAGATCTCATGTACTTTGTGGTAATGCAGTCAAAACTCCTACCTAACAATTCATTTTAAAACTGACTATAAACTCATTATAAAAAGTATTCGATTCTGTCCATAGTGTATTAATAGCGTAATCGCATTAACATGCAGCAAGCGTTGCTTAAACAATGTCTCCCAAAGTGAAAAGCTTGGTGGAAGGGGGGGTGGGTGGGGTGGGGGAAGGGGGGGGCACATACCCACACCAGGGACAGGTGCCAGATTTATTCATTAGTCTTCTTTTTATTTGACATTATATATCACACGATTGTTTCAATCCGTGGCCAGCCAGCCATTCGATAGTTTCTATAACTGCTGTGCTACCATTCAATGCTGTTATAAGTTTCTTTTTTTTTTCAAAGGATGCTATGACATGAAAAATAAATTCAAAAGGAGTTTAAAGTAATATATTTGAATAGCTAAATTTAATCAATATGAAACACATTGTTGAAGTTGAAGGAAAAATCATTCGAAAGGGTAAATTTAATTTGTTTATGCATAAGACCATCTCGCTTTTAGACAGTGGCTTTGAAAGGAGACTCAGCCATGACGCATCAACTTACTTTTCCGTTACCTGACATGCTGTAAGGACCGGCAACCTGATGTTCGCTGACCGATGTTGATCCGCGGACAAGCACGTTGCGAAAGACGCTTAGGGTAGACAGGTGGACAAAATGTGAGCTTGCGTTTTCATTAAACTTGGAACCTTTTACTTTAAGGATATCAATTAATTTTATTTTTTTTTTAAATTATGTTTTCCCCACATTTGTGTACGATATTGTTTGAGAATCACTGTGTTTCTATTTTGAGATGACCAGCAAAAGAGGCTGTTATCTGTTCACTTTTCTTTGTGAACGCGCGGCAATGATTTCCTGTTTTTATGCCAAGGCCTTGCGCCATATGGTCAAATTACTCCTTAAGCCGGGGACTCTTATAGTGTTAAGCCGTATATCTAATCTATTATTTTTTTTGACTATGAGAGCATTTCTGTATCCCGAATTGAATAACCAATGGTTCTCAAACAAACAAAAACAAAAAAGCTAGTGGCTTTATGGCATATCGACATTTACATGAAAAAAGAAAATTGCGTTGTCTATTAATGTGCACGGACCAACCAACACCTGATAAGAATGACTTGGCCAAGAATCGAGCATTAGAAAGCCTCTTGGTCGTGTCGGGGTTCATGCTACACATTAGTGACTGTGTTGCTTTGCCCCATCGACTACTCCTCCTCCCCCCCCCCGGATGAAAGTGAGCCGGGTCTCTCCGGAAAGACACTCACAAAAATATTCGGAAGCGGAACAATTTCTATACAATAAAAAGTCATATGAAGGGAAAAATCGATATCATATTTGAGATAGATTTCACATTGAAACATATCGACATATTTTAATATAAATTTTTTGGTGAGTCGATTAGCTGTAACGAAGGCTGTTTCCCTTATGCCAAAATCATATGGGCAGAATAACTCTTAACGCAAATTAAATCTTTTAATCTTAGCTTATCTCCCCCCCCTCCCCCCCCCCTCCACTTTTTTTTTCTCTCCCCACTTTATCTGCAACATCAGGTGGTCTTTGACTAGTTTTAAAAGCAGTTTCATTTTCTAGTTTACAACGATTTTTCGAATTCGCCAAGTGTGTGGATCTATGTCAAAGTGTATCCAGAAAACAAGCACTGACCTTCGAGGGGCGGTCGATGGCTCTGAGGAAACCTTGGCAAGAAGGTGTCAGTGAAGATCCCGCCATCTGCGAAAAAAGTCGGCCCATGACATGGGATCACGTTTTGGCCCAGGGGTGGCGGGGGAGGTCACTGTGGTCTGAAGATGCAAGATCTAATTTAAAGGAAGCTACCCCTTTAGGATTTCCCGGGGTAGGCAGATGCTTCGCCATTAGGGCGTAACATATGGGGGAGTGCTGGCTTCGTGGCATCTCCCCTTCTTGGGGAGTGGAGGGCTGGCGAATATGGATTCCCGTGAGGCCCATACGAGCTCCGGCTCGGGCCGCTGACGCCATTCCTTAATGAATGATGTTAAGTGATGGCAGATGGATTAATATTATCATTGGTCTAATTTCAAGACTTCCGTTTGTCTTTAGAGTGGCCGCCATGCAGCTAACTGATTCTAGGTATATTCATAAAATGATGGTGGGAAAAAAAGCAACTTTGCTAATAAAAATTTCCCCACATAACATTGAAAATTAGTCTCGTGCAGTTCTTAGTCAGAGTTACTGCCGCCCAGGGTGGGTTACGGTTCTTGTCCCCACATAACATTGAAAGTAAGTCTCGTGTAGTTCTTAGTCAGAGTAAGTGCCGCCCAGGGTGGGTTACGGTTCTTGTCCCCACTTCCACGACTAAAAAACCCCCCTGCCGTTGACTGAAAATGACGCCCCTCGGTATAAAGAAAAACTTGCCCCTGAGGGTGGGCAACTCCTCCGTCCTTTCATACGTCACTGGTCTAGTGACGCTGTCATCGACATGACTTCAATATTTCCAGCCCCCGCCCCCCCCCACTGCTATAACCAAATAATCCTTCACTATTTTTCATTTAAAAGAAAACTTGAGGAACAGAAATAATGACTTGCTAATCAATATTCCCACATTTTAAACCTTTTTTAACTGCACCAGCAAGATCAATCTGATTGAACGAGTTTGGGTGATGTTTCGTTGACTCAACATTTCCCATAGGTTCACAACTGTTGTAGGTTCAATTTTTTGTGTGGCTTGGAATGTACGCTGGAATTTATTGCTTTTTATTGTGAACCAAATACAGTCCACAGCATACGACATACCTGCTTTAGCCAGTGTTATTGTGACTGGTGGCTCTGTCATCTTACAATAAAAACTACTCGATTTATTAACAACCATACCACACCGCGTTATCTATGACCCATAAGTCTGAGGGAGTTCATTGATAGCCATCCCATAAAAGCCTTGTTTATATAAGGACATTATTTTAATGGCATTTCGTGCTTTGGTCACTCAGTAGCTTCACCATACGCTTCAAGGCACCGTGGCCTGGACTCTCAGGCTTAGAGCCCCTAAATGTTTCAACCCAAACCAGTACTTTGGGGGTAGGGGGGGGCACTGCAGGCGACTCTATTACGTCTGTACACTTTTATCCGTGCCCAACCCCTTTTATAATTAGGTATGATTCTTTAACAGAACCACTGTTTACAGCGATGGACTCTGCTTTCTACTGATCACGGAGAATTGGACGCGCGGGAACAAAAACAACAAACAAAACATTTAGGATTCATTTACCCCCATGCTTGAGAATCCTCTTGCGGTGTCAGTCTCTGTTGTATTCTACCGATGCATGCCTTTACCAGCCTCTGTTCGGCGAGTCCATGTCATGTGAAAACAATCTCTGTTGTATTCTACTGATGCATGCCTTTACCAGCCTCTGTTCGGCGAGTCCATGTCATGTGAAGTCAATCTCTGTTGTATTCTACCGATGCATGCCTTTACCAGCCTCTGTTCGGCGAGTCCATGTCGTGTGAAGTCAATCTCTGTTGTATTCTACCGATGCACGCCTTTACCAGCCTCTGTTCGGCGAGTCCATGTCATGTGAAGTCAATCTCTGTTGTATTCTACCGATGCACGCCTTTACCAGCCTCTGTTCAGCGAGTCCATGTCATGTGAGGTCAATCTCTGTTGTATTCTACCGATGCACGCCTTTACCAGCCTCTGTTCAACGAGTCCATGTCATGTGAAGTCAATCTCTGTTGTATTCTACCGATGCATGCCTTTACCAGCCTCTGTTCGGCGAGTCCATGTCATGTGAAGTCAATCTCTGTTGTATTCTACCGATGCATGCCTTTACCAGCCTCTGTTCAGCGAGTCCATGTCATGTGAAGTCAATCTCTGTTGTATTCTACTGATGCATGCCTTTACCAGCCTCTGTTCAGCGAGTCCATGTCATGTGAAGTCAATCTCTGTTGTATTCTACCGATGCATGCCCTTACCAGCCTCTGTTCAGCGAGTCCATGCAAACAAGCAGGCCATATTACACTTCCCCGAGCTCCTGTATTGATCCGACCCCTGCTATGGCCTTCTAGCCAATTACCCTCGATATCTTGCTCCATTAACTCCTGTTGAGAACCACGGTCATCCAAGTCAGTGACGACGCCGGTCAACTGGCCGGCGACACGCTGTATTAGGTAGACAGAGATCTTATCGAAATAACGGGGTTGAAGTCCCGGAATAATTTGACACGTACAGAGCATTCACATACACACGCTCAAATTAAATAGATATGCAAGCAGATAAACAGAGAGAAACGAATTTAACACGAACATGGTTTACAAACAACACATCCATTACTGGCAGTTGTTGCCGTGGGAAAATGAAGACACAGAAAATTGATCAAAGCCTCAACATTTTTTTGGTGTGATTTAAATGGAAAGATGTTTTGTAAAATTATTAGTACCCACCACAACTAAAGAGGTCCATTGATTCAATTAAACAAAATGCAAATAGAAAAGGTGCCATGCATATTAATCAAAACAAATACATCTTTTTACTTAGGGTCTGAAATATTTTTTTTAAAACTCATAAAGTATCACTAAAAACCATTTCAACTTGTAATTGTCGTAAGACATTTTACAAACTTAAACATAAAGTAAACACCAAACATTCAAAGAAAAACATAATTACAAGCTGATCAAGAATCTTAAATTAGGAGTTCCCAAGTCCCTATGCAAACCCTGTGTCGTCCTTAATACACGTATCTTTTTTTTCGCCAATAATGCCTCTTAGTTCTTGAAATCTACAGTCAAACCTACTCTGTAGTCTCTAACGAATATTTCCAACTGCAAGCCTCTCTAAAAATGTCCAATGTGTACTAGTGACAGATGACGTAATGACAATTACAGCTTGGTTGATGACCATCAAGCCTCATTACTTCCGCCTCTAAGGACTGTGTTCTGTGAAACGGATCAATTATCGTAAGCTGTGCAGCATGCACGTGTACTCAAGCTTTTTTTCTTGGGTGTTAGATTTAAAACAAGATTTTAAAAGCATTTCTAATAATTTATCTTTAGAAAAAATAAAACAATGCTTTTTGTTTGTTTAATTGGTCAAGCATAAATGCTACCCAGAAGGTTTTAACATCTTAGATATTGCTTGCCCTCTGACCTTCAGGTTGTCCCGCCCGGTCTCGTCGTCAATAATTTGTTGGATTGCTGAACAGATCATGTGACTTTCAGGTCAACAATGCTAATGAACTCAGAATGTTTCGCAAATTGCTGGGGGGACCCCTCCGTGTTTTATGTTGTGAGTGACCTCGAATATCGATATCTGGCCAATAGATTCCTCCCTCAATAACACCAGACAAATATTTGGGGAGTGTGCGGAAAGGGGGGGGGGGGGGGATCAAAGTAATCAGTCGATCCACTTAAAAGTCAAACAGCTGGGCAGTCGGTTAAAATAGGAGGGAACGGGGGTGGGTGGGTGTCTGATGTGTGGGTGTGTGGCTAGGGGACAGGGGAAGGGGTGTGTGAGTAGCAAGATGGGGATGAGAGTATGCATTAGATGTGTGTGGAGGGGACATTGACATGGGGTGTGTGGGTAGCAAGNGAATATCGATATCTGGCCAATAGATTCCTCCCTCAATAACACCAGACAAATATTTGGGGAGTGTGCGGAAAGGGGGGGGGGGAGGGATCAAAGTAATCAGTCGATCCACTTAAAAGTCAAACAGCTGGGCAGTCTGTTAAAATAGGAGGGAACGGGTGTGGGTGGGTGTCTGATGTGTGGGTGTGTGGCTAGGGGACAGGGGAAGGGGTGTGTGAGTAGCAAGATGGGGATGAGAGTATGCATTAGATGTGTGTGGAGGGGACATTGACATGGGGTGTGTGGGTAGCAAGATGGGGATGAGAGTATGCATTAGATGTGTGTGGAGGGGACAGGGACATGGGGTGGGTGGGTAGCAAGATGGGGATGAGAGTATGCATTAGATGTGTGTGGATGGGACAGGGACATGGGGTGTGTGGGTAGCAAGATGGGGATGAGAGTATGCATTAGATGTGTGTGGATGGGACAGGGACATGGGGTGTGTGGGTAGCAAGATGGGGATGAGAGTATGCATTAGAATTGTGTGGATGGTACAGGGACATGGGGTGTGTGGGTAGCAAGATGGGGATGGAAAAATCATTCGAAGTGTGCAGAGGGGCTAGGATGTTTGGTAGCGTAATGGTCAATGAACTAGTTATAAGATGTGTGTTAAGACAGAGACATGGGGACAAAAAAAAAAAGATGTATTGGCATCGAGAGAGTGTTGCGATTCCTCCGAAATTGTTCTTTACCATAAGAACCTTACAGTAACTTGAGTTGCCTAGTAACGACGTGCAAGGGTGGGCATAAGGAAGTGTTTTTGTTTTGTTTGGTTACTACAGTAAAACCTACGTTTTACGACCTTTAAATTGCCATCAAACAACGTCGTAAATTGGAGGGGTCTTTAAAAAGAGGTAGGACATTTTCGAAAAACGACATTTAGAAAATTGAGTTAACAAGGAAAATAAAATACACGTACCATGAAGCATAGGCAATATCTACCATCTTTCGTTCATAAACATAGATTCAAATCTGTCTCATAATCAATACAGTCTCTATCTTTCTGTTCCTCATTTATTCCAAAGTAAAATCAATGCTAGCATGGAAGTTGTTGTAAAGCGTGTGTAGGTGCATGCTTGAGGACATGCTGAGAGCTTTAACTATTTATGTAATAGATAAGCGCATTAAGAGTGTTGTCATTATTTTAATGCAATCATTGAATAGTTTTTATTGTTGTTTTTGAAAGAAAGCTGTTATTTCTGTTTGTTTGCATGAACACCCCCCCCCCCCCCCCTCCGCCTTTTTTTATTGCAATCTTTGATTATTTTTTTTTTTTTTTTTTAAAAAAAACCTTTTTTTTTTTTTTTTTTGCTTGAACCCCCCCCCCCCCCCCACTCGCGCATGTTCTTTTAGTGTGTCATGTTGAACACCAGGCATGGTGTCGGCAAGGTCTGAAAGGCCTCTGCTCAGGGCAAATCAGCTCAGCTCCTTGGAGTATTTCAAGGCAGTGGAGAAGTTGATAGGTGGTTCTTCATCTTTCTCACTCTCAGTGTCACTGAGCTGGTTGTCTACTGTTAAAAGTTGTCAACGAAGCTGTTTTCTTCAAGCGCACAAATATGGCATTGCTTTGGGATCTGACTTGTTCAGGTGCTAGGTCGTCAAATTGATTTATGTGAAGGTAGCAAGTCGCTTTTTAGAGAGAGTCGTTTAAGAGAGGTCGTTTATATAGTACAAAGCATCGGTGAATTTTTTTCCGGCCCTATGTTGGAGGAAGTCGTTTAAGAGAGGGTCGCAAAACGGAGGTTTTACCATAGAATGAAATTTGTATATGTCTCGTTGCCTACAATTAGGAATGGTTGAATCTAGACATTTGTGCGCAAGTACACCATGAAAGGAGTGCAGAAGCTTATTAGTACTTAGAGCCACTGGCGGGTTTATACATTTCTGTGCCCTAGGCCAAAGCAAATAATACAGTCATTATAATCTTTGAACCGCAGTATATCTAAAATTCACATTTACACTGCTGCATCATTTTATTTGGCCTCTTTCAAAATAATACTACAAATTTTTAAATTGGCCCTAAATAGGCCATCACCTAGATTGGCCCTATGGGAAATCCGGCCCTGCTTAGAGCTTTGGAAACTGAACCAATTTATTTTTAAATCCTTTATATTAACTTCGCTTTTGTTCGTGGGTGTGTGGCTGGCAAAATCTTCAGGCGTCTAATAGACCCATTTCCCGTCAACCTATCAAGCTGAAACTTGGGCATATAGACACCTTGCCGATGACAACACATTCGATATTACATTTTATAACGGATTCTAACGAAAACAAAAAAAGGTTTATAAGGGTTGTTTAATGTAAACATGCACATCTATTTATTGTCAGTTTCTCCAGATTTTGCTTTTAAAGCCCAATTATGATCCCGAAGGTGCATGCCCGAAAGGCTACTGGATCGAAATTGTAATGATTATGTCGTCATTATTTATTACAGCGTTTCTCAATGTGGTCCATATGGAACCCCATTGGGCAATGATTCCTTGAAAACAAGACTTTATGTAGATCAGAA
>CAXITT010000262.1:158461-181272 GCA_964033795.1 Lymnaea stagnalis
AAGAGCAATTTTTTTAAAATAAAAATAACATGGAATGGGGTCTCAGAGGAACACAAACGCTTCTTTATTACAGTAATCTGTCCTCCCACCAACATAATCAACGAATTGGTGAAACAAAAGGAAACGGACAAAAATAACAGGAAACAAAATAAAATTCCTAAGCAAAAGCGTCGTCTGTAGCTCTACTCCTACACCTGATTTCGTTCCTGGATCAGCTTGACTATAGGTAAACACAGCCCGACATTCGGTGACGCTCTGTGTTCGGATGCTGGGCTGGGGGTTTGGGGTTCTAGGAATCACGACCCTATTTCTCGTCTGAAAGCAATTAGAATTTCGCAACTACGCCTCCAACAAAGCTGTTATGATCTCGGGGCTTAAGGTTCTCTGCCCTCGTCAACTTCTGAGATACTTCTAAATGTGACAGCCACCGTGCCCTCGATTTCACAACTTACAAATAATGTAATTTTATTGCCCTATTTTTTCACTTTGGACAACATTTTCGTGGTTGAATAAAACATTTATCAAAACAGCCCGTACACTGGGGCAAACTTAGGACGATATGAGATTCACTGCCGTGCGGCATCTTCGTTGAGCCACTCACGCGACATAATGGATACTTTGTTGACCCAAGTGCAAGAGAAGGTTAGGCACATGGCTGTGTAGAGTCGGTGAGCAGCGCAAATAGTAGGTCACGTGGGTGATTCGCGTGGGTGGCCTGCGCGGTTGAAGTGTTCATTGGGAAAGGCACACAACCAGAGGACACGTTGAGGCAAAGGTAGTGTCGGATTGTGTTCTTGAAATCCCATTCCTCCAACAGTAACATATGTACTGATAACTTAATCACTCATTAGATATCAAAACGAACAATGATATCAATATTTGCTTATATTATGTTTACAGATGTTAGCTGGTTAACATAATCATTTCGATTCTCATATTATCTATGCACCAGTTACAGTAGCATAATCATAATCATATTTAGATTGTCAGCTGGCCTTATTTGAAAATTGACCAGTCGTGTAATTTCTCATGAAATCAAGAACCCACTTGCAAGACGTGTAACAAAATCTTGTTGCATCTATTGAAGAGCCAACTCGTGACTCACACATTCAAGGGTCAGCGGGGCTATCAAAGATTCATTCGGAAAGACTGTCGAACGAAGAGTACTTCAGCCTCACCCGCCCCCTCTCTCGGTCTCAAATTGCAGACGTTCGTCACAGTCCGGTCCAGCAGCCGTTCGTCACAGTTGGGTCCAGCAGACGTTCGTCACACTCTGGTCCAGCAGACGTTCGTCACAGTTGGGTCCAGCAGACGTTCGTCACACTCCGTTCATCCAGACGTTCGTCACAGACCGGCTGTTGTGATTATTTAACAAAGCTACGACGTCACTGTGGCGAACGCGGTGACATAGTGTTTCCGCACTGCTGTCTTCTTACATTAGGTGTCTCTGTAGATGTTGTAGTGTCACTGCTGTCTTCTTACATTAGGTGTCTCTGTAGATGTTGTAGTGTCACTGCTGTCTTCTTACATTAGGTGTCTCTGTAGATGTTGTAGTGTCACTGCTGTCTTCTTACATTAGGTGTCTCTGTAGATGTTGTAGTGTCACTGCTGTCTTCTTACATTAGGTGTCTCTGTAGATGTTGTAGTGTCACTGCTGTCTTCTTACATTAGGTGTCTCTGTAGATGTTGTAGTGTCACTGCTGTCTTCTTACATTAGGTGTCTCTGTAGATGTTGTAGTGTCACTGCTGTCTTCTTACATTAGGTGTCTCTGTAGATGTTGTAGTGTCACTGCTGTCTTCTTACATTAGGTGTCTCTGTAGATGTTGTAGTGTCACTGCTGTCTTCTTACATTAGGTGTCACTGTAGATGTTGTAGTGTAACTGCTGTCTTCTTACATTAGGTGTCACTGTAGATGTTGTAGTGTCACTGCTGTCTTCTTAGATTAGGTGTCTCTGTAGATGTTGTAGTGTCACTGCTGTCTTCTTACATTAGGTGTCTGTTATGGAGAGTTTGTTTACATAATATTTCTCGTGCGTGCCCTTTGATTGACCCCGATGAGACGCTGTGTTCACAAAGGGGTGTGGCTTAGGTCTTTGATGTATTCTTGTTTACGCCGCCAACGAATAAAAATAATTAATCTGTTCCAAATAGTATTTTGTAGAATGATTTTGATATTTCTAGAAATGTCATGTAGCTGCTGGAAGGCAGGGCTTGTGCGTCGGTAGACCCACCTATATAAGGGATTGACAGGCTCGGAGGGACGGAGATTTTTTCAGATAAATTTTCTTAACATTACGAGACGTGTTTTATTCTTTGTGTATTTGTGAGCTTATATGTGTTTATTTCGCATTATTTATTGGCACATTATTCTAACTGTGTTAACTGTGTACCGGTACAAGATCTACCATACTGTAAGTTGAAGATTGTAATTATATTTTTCTTTTCTTTTGTAATTATCTTAAGACATAATAAATCTTATTAATTGTAACTAGAAACTGTTTTGGGTCGTATCTTTAATATTGTTGATTCTATGGTATCGTCCTTTGTTAGGCACTGTTTACAACGAGCCAATTAAAATTAAAATTAGGAGATTAATTTCTCCCAATACAAGTCAGTGCGTAACAGTGTCTCTGTAGATGTTGTAGTGTCACTGCTGTCTTCTTACATTAGGTGTCTCTGTAGTTGTTTTGTCACTGCAGTCTTCTTACATTTGGTGTCTCTGTAGATGTTGTAGTGTTACTGCTGTCTTCTTACATTAGGCGTCTCTGTAGATGTTGAAATGTCACTGCTGTCTCCTTACATTAGGTGTCTCTGTAGAAGTTGTAGTGTCACTGCTGTCTTCTTACATTAGGTGTCTCTGTAGATGTTGTAGTGTCACTGCTGTCTTCTTACATTAGGTGTTTCTGTAGATGTTGTAGTGCCACTGCTGTCCTCTTACATTAGGCGTCTCTGTAAATGTTGTAGTTTCACTGCTGTCCTCTTACATTAGGTGTCTCTGTAGATGTTGTAGTGTCACTGCTGCATTGGTGAATTACAGTTTGTTGTAGGTCGCTGCCTTCAGGAGGTGTTACCGTTGGCTTTGCCACATCTCGCATTTGTAATAAAATAAGTGTTGAAGCATTATCGTTTAAAAAATAAATATAAACATTAGCGATGTATTTGTTAAAGAGTCAGTGACTGGAGTCTAGTAACTCTCGTATGCTGTTGTCGTTTTCTGTGTTATATCTATGTATATCTATTGTTGTTAAAACCATAAAGTGAACATACTATTGCGTTAGAGAATAAGTCAACCTACCGTCTTGTTGTTATTTTTGTGTCTGCCTTGTTGGTATTTAAAAAAAATCTACGTTTTTGTAATTTTTGTGATTTTGTCGTGTTTATTGAGTTTAGCTCATGGCATACATAAAACGTGAGATCGTCACGTGGTCTTTCAAACTCACTTGTCATCGATGTCGTCAGTAACTGGGCGGAAGCCTTATCGATGTCATCTCTCAACAGGAGTGTATGATCGTGTACAGTGAGAAGCGATCTTACCTTCAATTCATGTCATCACCACTCAGGGTGTTCAATTCATGTCATCACCACTCAGGGTGTTCCACGGTAGCGTTTGATGTGGCTGAACATGTTACTTAAATGCACTTATTCTTTATTTAGTTGATACAAACTGGTCGATCCGGTATAAGAGTGATTTAAGTGCACACTCACGACTTATATGTGGCGTTATTTGACTTACGTCCCATGCATGTCAGTGTCAGCCTCTGGGGTTGTCGAGATCGGGCACCATCAGTGTCAGCCTCTGGGGTTGTCGAGATCGGGCACCATCAGTGTCAGCCTCTGGGGTTGTCGAGATCGGGCACCATCAGTGTCAGCCTCTGGGGTTGTCGAGATCGGGCACCATCAGTGTCAGCCTCTGGGGTTGTCGAGATCGGGCACCATCAGTGTCAGCCTCTGGGGTTGTCGAGATCGGGCACCATCAGTGTCAGCCTCTGGGGTTGTCGAGATCGGGCACCATCAGTGTCAGCCTCTGGGGTTGTCGAGATCGGGCACCATCAGTGTCAGCCTCTGGGGTTGTCGAGATCGGGCACCATCAGTGTCAGCCTCTGGGGTTGTCGAGATCGGGCACCATCAGTGTCAGCCTCTGGGGTTGTCGAGATCGGGCACCAGGCGCGTTTGCCAAGACGTTTGTGTTTCTTCCGATAGATATAATGAATTTATTGAAGTTTTTTTTTTTATGAGTTTATTCTTGTACTATCTCAAATAAACATTTTGTTTATTATTTAAAAAATTAATTTAAGGAGTGTTTAAAAAACTAAGCTTAAAAAACCTCCCAAAACTTATGATACCCTAAAACTGTAATTTGAGGCAATGGTATATCTGTTAACCCCAGACATCAATAGAAAGGCGAACTTATCATTTAACTCATTTCTCACCCACCTAAAATAAATTTTATAAATTTTATTACTTTAAATTTAACATTTTGAGGCATGATCAACAATTTGATCATTCCTGACATGTTTTCATTTAATGGATTACAGAGTCGGTTTTGTCCATCCTTGATTCCCATTGACCTTTGCTGAATATGTAAATAATTGACGCAGCTCAAGACAACACATGTCGTTATAAAATTGAAACTTGAAGCTCAATATCTATTTTTTGATTAGTATACATTAGAATGTAAGGCTGCACACCGTTTATTCTACTGGTCAACCAAGGCTTTTCCCTCAATCCATTTTTCACTAACTATCAACCAGGCTCACCTCATTCTATTTACACCAGCGCGAGTCAGATGTCGTATTTGTGTTCTCAAACTGGGACCTGATTTAAAAATGATAAACGTGGCTTTTTTTATTAAGATTTTACAAATAACACGCGCGGACCTCAAGTAGCAAGCCAGCCATTCACATGGACGTCACGTGATAGACACTTGGTGTATGTTCCATTACCCAAACACACTCCACAACACTCTGCTCAGTTTCGCTGTGAAGTTCTCGGCCTTTGAAATGGCGGCCCCGTAATTCTTCACATCAAAAAAAGAAGTCACTACTTGCTTTTCATTACTACCACTTCATGCCTCGCCGTCCTTTGATCACATTTTAAAACGTCCTTTGACCACATTATAACGTCCTTTGATCACATTTTAAAACGTCCTTTGACCACATTATAACGTCCTTTGATCACATTTTAAAACGTCCTTTGACCACATTATAACGTCCTTTGATCACATTTTAAAACGTCCTTTGACCACATTATAACGTCCTTTGATCACATTTTAAAACGTCCTTTGACCACATTATAACGTCCTTTGATCACATTATAACGTCCTTTGACCACATTATAACGTCCTTTGATCACATTTTAAAACGTCCTTTGACCACATTATAACGTCCTTTGACCACATTATAACGTCCTTTGATCACATTTTAAAACGTCCTTTGACCACATTATAACGTCCTTTGATCACATTATAACGTCCTTTGACCACATTATAACGTCCTTTGATCAAATTTTAAAACGTCCTTTGACCACATTATAACGTCCTTTGATCACATTATAACGTCCTTTGACCACATTATAACGTCCTTTGATCACATTTTAAAACGTCCTTTGACCACATTATAACGTCCTTTGACCACATTAAAACGTCCTTTGACCACATTATAACGTCATTTGATAACATTTTAAAACGTCCTTTGACCACATTAAAACGTCCATTGACCACATTATAACGTCCTTTGATCACATTTTAAAACGTCCTTTGACCACATTATAACTTCCTTTGACCACATTAAAACGTCCTTTGACCACATTACAACGTCCTTTGATCACATTTTAAAACGTCCTTTGACCACATTATAACGTCCTTTGATCACATAATAACGTCCTTTGACCACATTAAAACGTCCTTTGACCACATTATAACGTCCTTTGATCACATTTTAAAACGTCCTTTGACCACATTATAACGTCCTTTGACCACATTAAAACGTCCTTTGACCACATTATAACGTCCTTTGATCACATAATAACGTCCTTTGATCACATTATAACGTCCTTTGATCACATTTTAAAACGTCCTTTGACCACATCATAACGTCCTTTGACCACATTAAAACGTCCTTTGACCACATTATAACGTCCTTTGATCACATTTTAAAACGTCCTTTGACCACATTATAACGTCCTTTGACCACATTAAAACGTCATTTGACCACATTATAACGTCCTTTGACCACATTAAAACGTCCTTTGACCACATCATAACGTCCTTTGACCACATTATAACGTCCTTTGACCACATTAAAACGTCCTTTGGCCACATTAAAACGTCCTTTGACCACATCATAACGTCCTATGACCACATTATAACATCCTTTGATCACATAATAACGTCATTTGATCACATTATAACGTCCTTTGACCACATTATAACGTCTTTTAACAACATTATAAAAACCTTTACATTGATTTTTCTCAAATTTCAGTTTTAATCTAAACATTATTTTTACATATTTTCAGACCTGTTTTACTCTTACGATTTTGGCGTATAATGTACGATTATGAGATGTATAGATTTTATATACTGTATGTTTATTTTTTTACTATTAAGATAATGTATTAACCGCTTTTGTGATGATGTTGTACGATTTTAAGAGTTTGAGGGTAAACAGCTCAGCATTTGTCTCACAGTTTTCTTTTTGCACTTTCACGTGTTTTCTCCCTCTCTACATATCTCTTAAAAATATTTTTAGTACCAAATCGCTGCGCATTGCCCCCCCCCCCTATACCCCGCACTACCCCCCCCTGCCCCTTGACCTAACGCGTTCCTGTAGTATTCCCGCTAGAACTCTGGTGCCTGCAAGCTCAGCATTTGTCTCACAGTTTTCTTTTTGCACTTTCACGTGTTTTCTCCCTCTCTACATATCTCTTAAAAATATTTTTAGTACCAAATCGCTGCGCATTGCCCCCCCCCCTATACCCCGCACTACCCCCCCCTGCCCCTTGACCTAACGCGTTCCTGTAGTATTCCCGCTAGAACTCTGGTGCCTGCAGGTATAGGAATGCCTGGCGCCGTGCCATGACGCCAACACCAACAATTGACTGCTCCTCGTGTTTAAATGCGGTGTTCGCTCGTCATGACCCCCGTGTTGACGTGCCGTACCTTTCAATACATCTCAAAGGGAGGCAGTCAGTAAAACCATGTTTTCGCTCGTGCTCATCGGCGACCCCTTTTACTTTACACCCTTTTACCCCGGGCTTAAGTCGAGACCATCTGTTGTGCTCTCTGGACATGGCTAAAACAAGACTTTCATAAAGAACTCTCATTAGTCGCTGAATGAATAGTTTTACTGAGAATATGGAAGTATGTCTCAAGTGTCCTAAGAAGAAATAAATGAAAGGACTGCTTTCAAGCTTAGTAAATGAATGAAATAGCGAAACGAGGTATGTGGAAGCTTGAAATAAGATAACAGGACAAAAAACAAGGACGTTTCGGCATAAAGCCTTCCTCAGCCAACAATAGAAATGAAAATATAACAAAGAAAAGAGCACAGAGACACCAATGAATACTGCTTGGTGTCCTTTCCTTGGTTTTACGACTAGTTTGAGATTCTTTGTACAGATACTCCTTAGCATTTAAACGGTCGATGATGTACACATCGATTTACTTTCCTCCAACTAAATTGAACTATTTTAAGGTCGCTTGGCTTCACGGGTCTACCAACGGCTTCCTGTGGCTTACAGGATGAAAACAGTTCAGTTATAGAATCCCACCTGCAATCGTTATGCACATTTCTGTACAGGCATTCCAAGATCATGCTCTGCTCCGTTGTATGGTCAAGAATGCCTTCAGTGCGGTGTGTGAACACACCACCACTAGCAACAACCAAGAGAAAGTGTCATATCAATCGGCGATCACTTCTTTCTATTTGAAAATGTTGGACTCTTGTACTTATGAGACCGAACAATTATTGTGGGATTTTTCTTCGTGTGCTGGACAATGTCACGAAACATTTCTTCATACAAAGGGGCGAATAAATAAATGTAGGCGTCCTAAGTTGATTTATGTGTATGCGTGTGTGTGTGTGCATAAAGGATGTCCAACCTAGCTTTAAGGCCATTCTAGTGGCAAGGGTCGATGGGAAGGGCATTGTCCAATGCTTTAAAGCTGAGCTTCACACTAACAAAAAACAGATAGGTAATGGCCTGGTGGAAGAATATTTTAGAGCGAAAGAGCATCCTGGACTTGAATGCAAGAGTATCTTATAGTGAGAGAGTATCTTAGACTAGAGTGCAAGAGTATCTTAGAATGCGAGAGTATCTTCGAGTGTAATATTATCATAGACTAAAGTGCAAGAGTATTCTAGACTTGAATGCAACGAAGGATTATCTTTGATTGCAACAGTATCTTAGACTAGATTACAAAAGTGTTTTAGAGTGCAAGAGTATCGTAGAGTGCAGAGTATCTTAGAGTGCTATAGTATCTTAGACAATAGTGCAAGAGTATCATAGACTAGAGTGCAAGAACCCTTAGAGTGTTGAACTAAGAAAAATGAGGCGCCCAAAACACATATTTGCTATGCACAGAATCACACAAATGCACTTGAATATTTTATAATATTATATAATAAACTTTAACATAATAGTTTTCAATTTATACTAATCATTGGCTGAGCATTTCTCTTGTGATTATGCTATTGCCTTAGTTAGCCAATTGGTAAACCTTTCTCTACATGCTCCCCTATGTCCCCCACGTTGATATAATTTAATATAAAACATTTGCTATCTCTGCTTATCGATTTAAAGCAATTATTATTCGTTTCCTCATTTATCTTTACATAGCATGTCATGAGTGTATCGTCCTCCTAACCATTTCTATACAATTCCTTCTATCTTCCACGTCCTCCTGACCATTTCTATACAATTCCTTCTATCTTCCACGTCCTCCTGACCATTTCTATACAATTCCTCCTATCTTACACGTCCTCCTGGCCATTTCTATACAATTCCTTCCATCTTCCACTTCCTCCTGACCATTTCTATACAATTCCTTCTATCTTCCACGTCCTCCTGACCATTTCGATACAATTCCTTCTATCTTCCACGTCCTCCTGACCATTTCTATACAATTCCTCCTATCTTCCACGTCCTCCTGACCATTTCTATACAATTCCTTCTATCTTCCACGTCGTCCTGACCATTTCTATACAATTCCTTCTAGCTTCCTCCTGACCATCTCTTTACAATTCCTTCTATCTTCCACGTCCTCCTGACCATCTCTATACAATTCCTTCTAGCTTCCTCCTGACCATCTCTTTACAATTCCTTCTATCTTCCACGTCGTCCTGACCATTTCTATACAATTCCTTCTAGCTTCCTCCTGACCATCTCTTTACAATTCCTTCTATCTTCCATGTCCTCCTGACTATTTCTATACACTTCCTTCTATCTTCCAAGTCCTCCTGACCATCTCTATACAATTCCTTCTATCTTCCACGTCCTCCTAACCATTTCTATACAATTCCTTCCATCTTCCACGTCCTCCTGACCATCTCTATACAATTCCTTCTATCTTCCACGTCCTCCTAACCATTTCTATACAATTCCTTCTAGCTTCCTCCTGACCATCTCTTTACAATTCCTTCTATCTTCCAAGTCGTCTTGACCATTTCTATACAATTCCTTCTAGCTTCCTCCTGACCATCTCTTTAGAATTCCTTCTATCTTCCACGTCCTCCTGACCATCTCTATACAATTCCTTCTAGCTTCCTCCTGACCATCTCTTTACAATTCCTTCTATCTTCCACGTCGTCCTGACCATTTCTATACAATTCCTTCTAGCTTCCTCCTGACCATCTCTTTACAATTCCTTCTATCTTCCATGTCCTCCTGACTATTTCTATACACTTCCTTCTATCTTCCAAGTCCTCCTGACCATCTCTATACAATTCCTTCTATCTTCCACGTCCTCCTAACCATTTCTATACAATTCCTTCCATCTTCCACGTCCTCCTGACCATCTCTATACAATTCCTTCTATCTTCCACGTCCTCCTAACCATTTCTATACAATTCCTTCTAGCTTCCTCCTGACCATCTCTTTACAATTCCTTCTATCTTCCACGTCGTCCTGACCATTTCTATACAATTCCTTCTAGCTTCCTCCTGACCATCTCTTTACAATTTATTCTATCTTCCACGTCCTCCTGACCATTTCTATATAATTCCTTCTAGCTTCCTCCTGACCATTTCTATACAATTCCTTCTAGCTTCCTCCTGACCATTTCTATACAATTCCTTCTAGCTTCCTCCTGACCATTTCTATACAATTCCTTCTAGCTTCCTCCTGACCATTTCTATACAATTCCTTCTAGCTTCCTCCTGACCATTTCTATACAATTCCTTCTAGCTTCCTCCTGACCATTTCTATACAATTCCTTCTAGCTTCCTCCTGACCATTTCTATACAATTCCTTCTAGCTTCCTCCTGACCATTTCTATACAATTCCTTCTAGCTTCCTCCTGACCATTTCTATACAATTCCTTCTAGCTTCCTCCTGACTATTTCTATATAATTCCTTCTGGCTTCCTCCTGACCATTTCTATATAATTCCTTCTATCTTCCACGTCCTCAGGTGTGATGATCTGTAACTGGTTCATGGTCTTACTCCTGTTCATCTCCATGTGGTGCACGTTTGATTCCGCTGGCCGGAAGTGGGTGAAAATGAAGAAGTTCCAGGACAGTATGAAAGAGCGCCGGAACACGGACCGTCGCCGAGGTCAGAACAAGCGTCAGTCTGGCAGCAGGCGGAACTGGAGGCAGAGGTGAGGTCAGATGTGCACCCCGAGAAACCCAACATGTTCATTGATACACACTGCTTTTCTAATAGTATTTTTTTGGTTTAAGTGGTAATCCCAGTGTGACATGGATGGCTGGTTCCTCTAACAAAAATTTTTACTGACCCAATTGTGTAAACTGTAAACTAATTATGTGTATAACAGTTAAACTTTAGGATGGTGAAATGTTTGAGATACAGGTAACAATTTTCACATGAAGTCTCTAATGTTTAGAAGCAGCAGGAAATGCTTGAGATACAGGTAACAATTTTCACATGAAGCCTCTAATGTTTAGAAGCAGCAGGAAATGTTTGAGATACAGGTAACAATTTTCACATGAAGCCTCTAATGTCTAGAAGCAGCAGGAAATGTTTGAGATACAGGTAACAATTTTCACATGAAGCCTCTAATGTTTAGAAGCAGCAGGAAATGTTTGAGATACAGGTAACAGTTTTCCCACACGAAGCCTCTAATGTTTAGAAGCAGCAGTAACTCGGACAAAACAAAACCAACAATTGATCTGATTACTCCATTATTTATAATTTGAATTCCTTGGTTGCCTGTCCTCTCTCCTTACGTCCCCTAAGCATTTTCGTTCAGCTCTTCCGTCTCTCTCAGCTTATTAAAATCTACCACCTCATCCCACCACTTTCTCCCTTTACATCAATTATTTCTCTCTTATCTCAATTATTCCTCCCTTTCCTTAATCAATTTCTCTCTAATCGTTTACTCCCATTCAGGTATTCCAATTACCTATCTCCATGGTCCCAGTTTCAATACGCTAACAGTAACAACTCGTTCACTCATTAGTGTTTCTATAATGCTTCCCGTTCAATGCAGCAGAGTTTATTATATTATATTCACGATGGCTGTAATCTATATGGAATATTCTAGCAACACGACAGCAAGTAAGGTTTGTACATTTCCCACAGTATTGGTAATGTCACCCCTGGAAAACAAATATCACATCAGACTCAGAATTCTACCTCCTACTCTTGACCTCTTTTTGTCCCCCACCCCCATCCAGTTTCAACTCATTCTCTCTCTCATCTATTTCCACTCATTCTCTCTCTCATCTATTTCAAACACAATCTCCACCCCATCCCATCTCTTCAAAGCACACACACGAATAGAGGGACTGGTTTCAGTTTTCAGGATTTTTATACTTGGTCTTATATGCACACAAGTCTTATATGCACACAAGTCTTATATGCACACAATTTAATTTTCCCTTGCAGCACTGTAAGAGCTACACACATATTTGACAAGTTTAGATGGACCGGGGCAATCACTTTTACATCTTAAAGACGATAATTTTCTATCATTTTAATTACAATTGCAATAAACCTTTTTTTTTTTTGTTGTAAAAAATTATTAGGAGTTGATGAAAGTATTAGACTGAAAACTCCAGCATCAGTGTGTACGTTAGTATTTGTTTAAAATGACTCAGTGTGCTTATTTCTAACCTATTTACTCGTCCGAACCATGCTGACTGATAACACTTGGCTAGTCCCTATATAAATCCTCCACCATTTGAAACTTTGACCTTACATAATTTCATATTTTGTACGTTTTTTGTTGTTTCATGTTTATCTTTTATTGTCTAACTAAATGTCATTGTTTTTTTTTGTTTTTTTAATTGTCCTTATTTTTATTTGCTTTGTTTCTCAGATCGAAAACTTTACGAGAATTTTTCTATAGGCGAATGCAGAGGTATTTTATTAACATACGTTTTCTATTTATAGTTCAGTATATGCTTTACCATAACACTATTCGCCATGCATATAACTTATATATTTCCTTCTCGCAGGCCACTACAGCTCCGTACTAACAACTTTGCTTGATATCTTATGTAGGGGCACACAGCATTTACGTGTCTTGTTTCACTATGGTTTATTTTTGTTTAAAAATATATCTTGTGGTTGTTGCAAACTTCTCCCTTGATCGGGTTCAAGTCTTCAAACTGAAACCATGGGTGACCGCTAGACTGTGGAGACATTGTGCAGTTACATTTTGGCAAAACACAGCCAGTAATGTTTAGAAAGAGTTTCAAACACACACCCGTCTTGATCCGCTTTGATAGTCCTCCATATTTTGACCATCGTGAGACACCAAATCAAATATTTTAAAGGATATTTTATTATAAAAATTTTAACCATACTGGAATTTAATGCGATGTAAGTTACAATTACACAGACATATGGATTGTCAAACGCGATTTTAATGCCCAGCTTGTTGAGATGTGTGTGAGTGTGTGTGTTTGTGCGTGCCATGCACTGCAAGTTAAGGCTTTGTTCACTCCTTCACTCCTTCACTCCTTCACTCCTTCACTCATTCACTCCTTCACTCCTTCACTCCTTCACTCCTGACATGTAACTTGTTCATAACGGTAAGTGTCCTTTGATGCATCGTGTGGCTCTCATAACATTGATTGAAATGTAAGCACACAAATATAATAAGGATTGTTTAATTTCATTTTAGTCGATATAATATTGAAAAAATAAATAATTTGATAACTGGTTTAAATATCCACTTCTTGTTAGGGAGGTTACAATGGAAAAGAACAAGAAAACACTCCCCAACATTCCCCAACATTCCCCAACATTCCCCAACATTCCCCAAGATTCTATTAAAATCCCCAGGAAAAACACCCGTGCTATGGCCATAGAATAGTGTTTCTTTGTTACAAGCATTTTGTTGTGTTCTTTACAATGTATTGATATTGATTTATAATTTATTTTTTCAATGGAGTGGCATAACAAGACTGTTTCTTTAAATTGGAATTATGAAGAGAAAACCTTTTCACAAAATGTACTTTGTACCAGTTCATTTTGTAATCTGCATTAACCCCCCCCCCCGACAACTATTTCTATGCACTGCACGTGAATCTTTCAAACAATCCATGCGATTAGGCTTAGTTGAGCCTGCGTAGTACGCTGCTTAAAAGGAAAAGTGGAATGGTCTGTTGTTGGGCCATGGATGTGGAGTTAGACTTAGCTTGCAACTTTTACAGAAGTATGCATATACAAACATTTCTACCTTGCTTCTTAGTATACGATTTACGAACGAATGCAATTATTAAAAATATAATATTCATATATCTATCTCTCTCTCTCTCTCTCTCTCTCTCTCTCTCTCTATATATATATATATATATATATATAGTAGAACCCCGCTATAACGCGAATTCGGATATAACGCTGTCGTAGCATGGCTCCCAAAATTTGAAATTCATTTACTCCACCAGGCCTAAGCTCTTTGATAATTTTATTCATTGCTTGGAAAGCCATTTTTTAAAGCGAAAAAAATCACAACTCTTTAAAATTACTATAACAAAATTATTGAATATTTTAAATCTGTACGATTTTCCATGAAATGACATCCATTGTGGATGAACTGCAAGCCACGACGGCAAGGTAGCATACGGTGTTGATACACTTTTCATGATACAGTGATAGTCTGGTATTATCGGTCAATCTGATAGTCTGGTATTATCGGTCAATCTGTGTTATCGTTCAAACGAATAAAAATTGGTAAATGTTTTTAATGCACAGTAAAAACCTATAAATACATTAGCCATCGATTGTTTTGAATATATCTTAGTTAATGCATTCCAGTTAATATTCATCTGATGGTAAGCCGACTTTTGATCATTGTACATGTACACACGGATATGTTCTCTTCATCTGATGATAAGCCGACTTTTGATCATTGTACATGTACACACGGACATGTTCTCGGGAAAAAGTTCAATATTGTAACACCGCGCATTAACGCAACCCTGCTTTTAACGCGATCCGATTTTACGGACCCCGATCACCGCGTTATAGCGGGGTTCCACTGTATGTAAAATTTAAATTTTCTCATCCTGTGTATGATTTAACAAACTTTGAGTTTTAACTCCGACTCCGGGCCGAGACAAGTGAAACTGCGCCTCGTGGTAACAAAGCCTGGATGCATGCACCCTCTTCCCCCATAATCTGTAACGTGAAACAAGTTCACCTTCATTATTTTAGAAGCGATAGCTCCTTCATTTGACGCCACGTCATTTTCTAACGTGAATAGGACTCACTGCCTTAGAGGCTCTAGACTCTAAATGATTTCACAGTAATCTCTAAAATGACTTTTGTTGAAGTTTCCATTGGATGACGTCAAGCACAATGGAATGGCTAAATGAGAAAACTCAGCTTTGTAAATACGAGCGCTCTGAAAGTAACAGATCTCTTAGTCTGTTTGGAGTTTGAAAGTATTTTGCTAACAACTCACAAATTCATTATGTATTAAAGGAGACTCGGTGCTGGACGTTTCATGATTGAGATCCGCCGTAGAAAGGGGCAAGTAACGAAAACAAAGGCGTCCCTGTGTTACTGAGCGCCATCCGTCGAAATCGTCTGACTGACACTGCCATGGGACGCCTTAAGTGCAGCTCAAAATAGTCAGCAGGACGGCGTCCGGTAGGTTTAGAGAGTATAAACTCGGTTTCCACGAGCGATCCATCATTGCGTCATTGAGCCCATCATTTTTTTAAATTTCATTTTATTAAATTGTTCGATATTGCGAAACGATCGCTGATCGATCACCCGCGCAAAGCATCGATCTATACACATCAGTCAATATCTTTAACCTGTCAATCAATCATCCCTTGTAAACCATTGGTGGTGCGATCCCTCCACCAGCTTCAAGCCATTTATTAATTGTAACAGTCAACCATCCTAGAATCTAACTATTTAATGTTGTTTTTGTTCATCCATCCATACACAAATGTTCCAACTGTGACCTTTTTATACCAACAACCTTTTTAAATAACCAACCCCGGATTCATAAGGTGGCACCCGGAAATTTATTTGTTCTTTTTGTTTTTTGGTTAGGAGCCTTTTTAAAGAAATCCTTAATTTAAAAAAAATAAATAAATCATTCTCCATTTCATCCTAGTGCCTATCGATCACTGAAACATCGATCGACCTGTCAATATGACATCCAGTTTTCAAGAAATCTTTCAACATTTCCTTACATTTATCATTATGTCAAAAAATCATTTATCCATTCATCCAGTTCAACATTACCTTGAATCCACTAATCAAGTTTAGTAAACTGCTTTCGTAAACGTCTTGACTTAAGATGCCAAGACAGGGTCCCTGATACAGAGTTCCTACAATGGGCCGATTGTATCAGCATCCAAGACAGGGTCCCTGATACAGAGTTCTTACAACGGGCCGATTGTAGCAGCATCCAAGACAGGGTCCCTGATACAGAGTTCCTACAACGGGCCGATTGTATCAGCATCCAAGACAGGGTCCCTGATACAGATTTCCTACAACGGGCTGATTGTATCAGCATCCAAGACAGGGTTCCTGATACAGAGTTCCTACAACGGGCCGATTGTATCAGCATCCACACGCTCATACAAAAAGGACAAGCCAGATGGACAGGGCATGTCGCAAGAATACAGGACTGCCCATTCCCCAAACGGCTAATGTTCCGTGAACCGTCCAATGGGAAACGCTCTTTGGTGGGCTGAATGAACGCTTCTATGGCTTTCTAAAGATTTACTCGCATCTACGGACATTGGCCTTGATTCGGGGAAAACACTTCTTGTGGATGGTACAAGCTGGAGAGCCAGACTCACTGCTTGAGCACAATCCTCAGAGAGTGAACGCAACCTCTGACGCCCAAAAGAAAGCGCACGGCCAGGAAAAGCAGAATCGACCCCAAGCCAACTAGAACCCAAACAAACAACGTGTGTCCTACTTGCGGGGACGCTTTCCAGGCACAAATAGGACTGGCAGGCCACGTGCTTTCTTACCGTGTAATATAGACTTGGTCATCTTCGCATGCGAAGGGCGAACAACAACAACCCAGTTTAATATAATCATTAATCCACTAATCCAGTTTAACATTATCATTAATCCACTAATCCAGTTTAACATTATCATTAATCCACTAATCCAGTTTAACATTACATCCACCCTCTCATCATTATCACAATGTTTTTTTAAACCACAAAATGAATCGATGAAAAGATTAATCGATATTGCTGTTTTATAACTCGTTGAAAACACCAGTGACAGCAAACTCAGCGCTGCAAAGTCTTTGGTCCATTGAAAAAAACTAACACTATCAGGAATCAACATGATTTTGTTCCTAAAGTTGATATCCAACATTGATCTGATTTAGTTCAGATGAATCTTAAAAGAGTATTTCAGCCAAGATTGCATTCATACATCAGAGTAGGAATACCATTTTCCTCTGATAGGATAAACCGCACCATCATTGTTTTTTTCTTCTGCATCGTCTAACGATCTTTCCACATCCTCTCCTCCAACACGTCGCGCCAAAACAGGAACCACGACCGTTAAGGACTCCATAAGGACACAACACGAAAATGTTAACAAGCCTTATCTCCCAGAGAAAATTCTCGGCGTCTTATCACTACCCCCATTCTTTCCTAGACAGCCAGACACGCCTTCTCCCTTCCTAGACAACCAGACACCCATTCCCTCTTCCTAGACAACCCCTCCCCTTCCTAGACAACCAGACACCCCTTCTCTCTTCCTAGATAACCAGACACTCCCTCCAAGACAACCAGACACCCTTTCCTGGACAACCAGACACCTCTTCCCCTTCCTAGATAACCAGACACCCCTTCCTAGACAACCAGACACCCCTTCCTAGACAACCAGACACCTCTTCCCCTTCCTAGATAACCAGACACCCCTTCCTAGACAACCAGACACCCCTTCCTAGACAACCAGGTACCTCTTCCCCCTTCCTAGATAACCAGACACCCCTTCCTAGACAACCAGACACCCCTTCCTAAACAACCAGACACCTCTTCCCCTTTCCTAGACAACCAGACACCCCTTCCTAGACAACCAGGTACCTCTTCCCCCTTCCTAGATAACCAGACACCCCTTCCTAGACAACCAGACACCCCTTCCTAGACAACCAGACACCTCTTCCCCTTTCCTAGACAACCAGACACCCCTTCCTAGACAACCAGACACCCCTTCCAAGACAACGAGACACCCCTTTCCCTTCCAAGACGACCAGATATCATTTTCCCCATTCCTAGACAATCAGACGAAACCCCTGTCCCATTCCTAGACAACTTGACCAGTCAACACGAGAAGGACGTCCAAAGTAGTAAACCTAAAAAGGTCAAAGCGTTTTCCTTGTTATAAAACTGTGCCCGGTTATTGCTGATGCACTCCAGTAATGGAAAAGCTGGTGACTTGCGATAAGTACTCAGGATGTCTCAGATCCAGTGGCGTAGCGGGGGTGTTTGGCGCCCGGGGACAAGATTCGCGCCCGGGGACAAGATCCATTTTTAGAGCCCCTTTTTGTTTTTTTCAACTCTCAAACCCATTATTTTCATCAATAAAATAATATCAAAGCACATTTTGGCGCCTCTAACTAGCTGGCGCCCGGGGACATCTATCCCCCCTGCCCCCACCACGCTACGCCTCTGCTCAGATCTGAGCCTACGCCTGTCCGGAATATTTAACTCTTGGTCCATGATTTGTTGGGTTTTGTTTTTTGAACGTACATACTAATGAAAGCTCTATTTTTGAAACATTTGCCCGCAAAAGCCACATCATTTTCAACCCCGAATTTCTGCGTTTGGCCCACCGGTTGCCATGGAAAACATCGGTCTTTAATGGACATCAGCATGATCATCCCGGCTTCAGGGCTTGAAGCTAACATGCTGCTTGCTCTATCGCATCTGTAGAGACGGCAAAGAAAAGCCAAACCGGCATTTCTAAGGGTCTATTGTCCCACAATGTCCTCAGCGTCTAGTTCCCCTTTCCGCCTCGGGTTCCAATATTTGACCCATCTGTCCCCAGGCAATAAATTTAAGAAATAGGGTTACCCGAGGTTCTTGATTTAATAAGAAGAAAATGTCAGGGGCTGCCACTCGTCTCAAGGCCAATCTGGGGAAGGTCAAGTCTGTGAACTCGCTCGTTTTCCTGTTCATCATTTTGGTATTTTTTCACTTCTTATGAATATATAGATGAGGTCATGTGGACCTTTAATTGAACAATCAGATAATAGTAATAAGAAATTAAAGTAAAAAAAGTTAATAAAAAAAAAAATATTAAAAAACTTAGTTTACCAGCACTCCAAAGTAGAATATAATTTAACTTTTCTTAAAATGCATTGCGCAAAGAAAGTCTGTGCAGAAAATATTTTCAAAAATTAATTTGCTGCAAGTACATTATTATTTTCAGAGCTCTGTAGTTTCATTTAGCTTACAACAATCGCTAGTCAGTTTTCTATGATTGTTTACTCAATACGGTTAAAATTGGTGACATGTAGGTCAAGAAGATCTACTGGTTCGAAGTATCTCCCCACTGGGTTGAACTTGTTAGAGAACAACGAGCGGCTAACCCCTTGTATCTCCCCACTGGGTTGAACTTGTTAGAGAACAACGAGCGGTTAACCCCTTGTATCTCCCCACTGGGTTGAACTTGTTAGAGAACAACGAGCGGTTAACCCCTTGTATCTCCCCACTGGGTTGAACTTGTTAGAGAACAACGAGCGGTTAACCCCTTTTTTTGTATCACCCGGACCCGGTTCTGTACGTTTATGAGTCCGGGTATGTGCCGGGTGTACTAATACTCGGCATGTTCGGGTCCTCGGGTAGGTACCCGTGTCAGCCCTATAATAAACACACACGCATTAAATGCTTTTGATATAAACGAGAAAGCGTCCCTCGTTTTTCTCCTATCCTAAATTTATAGACGAGTTAGAAAAACAAAGAGTTTTATAAATAAGATTTTGAGTTTTAATAAGACAACCGAGTTATTGGACAGAAGTCCAATGAGGCTGAGGCATGGAACGGCTTAGAAACCAGGCATAAGAAAAGGACATGAGTAAATATGCACGGAGACCTCCTTACTGAGCAAGTGTTGTTGTTGGATGGCCGCTGCCGCGACATTACAATGTGTTAGAAATGTTATTGATTTTTGTAATGTGTGTGCCGTTGGATGTTGACATCATGCCTTCCGATACTTCAACCAGGAACTTATTGATTGTCCATTTTAATGATTAGCATGTAGAGCATACTAGAAACACAAGAGTCACACGAAGTTAGTTTAAGATATCTTATGCGTTTCACACATGTAACATTTTAGTGCTTTAAATTCTTATACCTTTTATTTTATTTGAAATGTCCATAGCGTTTTACATATATTAATTGGCTCATTTCCTGTTTTTGATATGTTATTACAGATATTGGCATTTTTTTCTTAGTTTTCTTCACAAAATATAAATACCTACTTTTTGTTGCATACTTTTTTCATATTTAAAAATGAGGAAGAGCCCCATACCGTGATGGTAAACCCCCGCTCGAAATTGTGGGTTCCCTGGCACGGCAATACATTGACATTCATCAAGTGTTCGCCGAGCTCTACATTAATTTTACATCAACAGTTGCGTTGTTAAACAACTGTACTCACATTGATCCTAAGTTCTGCGGGTTACCCATTGAGGAACTGCACCCACTGAAGGGTGCGTGAAACCCGGAACAGTAATGGACCGTGAGACCAGCGTCCACGTAGACAGACATTGTGTCGATGTGGCTTACATAGGGTTGGGTTTAGGGGGCAGTTGTTATGAGATATTTATTGAAAAAAAAATGAGTGTAAAGATTTTCTTTTTTGTTTGTTCATATATTAGTACATGTAAGTTTTTCTAGCATCGCATTAGTTGGTAATGCATTTTCAAGACCTGAATCATCATAATCTTTCTCTCCCTCCTTCTTTCCAAACAAAAGAAAAAATGTAGAAAAAAAAAAAAAACCCACCGGGAAATGATAAACCGTAACTAACTCAAAGACGAAACAAACACCGAATTTCTGTTCAATCTCTTGGATTGTTGTTGTGACGCTGTTTTTCATACTGTCATAACATTGCCGGGGGTGGTGGGTTGGGGTGGGGTGGAGGGGCATTAGGCTCACTGTGTTTCTAGATCAATGTTTATTTTAAATATTGGAAGTATCTTTTTATGATTGGACTAGTCTAAGGGTCAAAGCTGACCAGTTCATCTGGTTGGCATTCAAAGACGTAATGTTTTTCTAAAGTAATGTTATTCATTAAAAATAATTACTTATGAAAAATCTTTCTTTCTTTTTTTTTTTTTTAAAATGAGAACTTTGATCGTTCCTACGAAGGAATCTTTAAAGTAAGCAGAGCTTTTGGGCGCGGGGGGGGGGGGGGGGGGGGGCTCACAAGTGCCAGAAAGCAAATGGTTTGGTGGAAGAGGTTGACCGAATCTGGACATGAATCAACGCCCGTAGAGAAACCAGCAACATTTGAAGTGTTCACGTATATAAGATTAGGATGGCCAATTTGACTCTTCCTGAAATAACTTAGCAAACCAAATGTGTATCTGGATCCGTATGTTTAGCTCTTGCTGCCACATATGCTGTATGTTCGAACGGACGTACAATTCTTCTTTGTCCGTTTATTTTAGTTTGATTCACCCCGTCGCTATGTTAAATATTCACTAATGATGTCATCTTCAACACTAAGTCTTGTAAACCCAAGTCATATATTTAAAAAAACCAAACTTTTTTAAATTGTGTAATGTTTCAGCTGATGAAAACCACCACTAACGTATGACGTATGTCCATTTTAAATATTTCAAAAATTGTATCACCACATGCTCATCACATTATTCACTTCATGTCTGCCTCCTTCCTGCAATGTCCAAGCATGATGCCATCACTGATATAGTGTTATGGACGCCGGCTATGGTACTGTCGGACTCAGATCAATTTAAGCCATGCAATGTCCAAGCATGATGCCATCACTGATATAGTGTTATGGACGCCGGCTATGGTACTGTCGGACTCAGATCAATTTAAGCCATGCAATGTCCAAGTATGATGCCATCACCGATGTAGTGTTATGAACGCCGTCTATGGTTCTGTCGGACTCGGATCAATTTAAGCCATGCTATGTCCAAGCCATGCGGTCACTATTATGTGTTTATAGTTTCTTGTAGTTGACATCAGCTTGTCGGGTCAAGTACAATGTTAAGAGTGAATTATTATGTTAAGAGTGAAGTACAATGTTTAGAGTGAAGTATAATGTTTAGAGTGAAGTACAATGTTTAGAGTGAAGTACAATGTTTAGAGTGAAGTATAATGTTTAGAGTGAAGTACAATGTTTAGAGTGAAGTATAATGTTTAGAGTGAAGTACAATGTTTAGAGTGAAGTACAATGTTTAGAGTGAAGTACAATGTTTAGAGTGAAGTACAATGTTTAGAGTGAAGTATAATGTTTAGAGTGAAGTATAATGTTAAGAGTGAAGTATAATGTTAAGAGTGAAGTATAATGTTAAGAGTGAAGTATAATGTTAAGAGTGAAGTATAATGTTAAGAGTGAAGTATAATGTTAAGAGTGAAGTATAATATTATTAAGAGTGAAGTATAATGTTAAGAGTGAAGTATACTATTAAGAGTGAAGTATACTATTAAGATTTAATTATAACATTAAGAGTGAAGTACACTATTATGAGTGAGCAAGAAATATACAGAGAGTATATCAAAACCTGAAGAAAGACAATAACAGAGGAAGTGGACAGAAATCCCTCCTCATATTACCATTAAGGGTGAGGTGTAATGGAACAAGTAAGAAAAATAATGATCTGTTTGCATTGAACGTGTTACGTCACAGCAGAGCTGCACCGAGGAATAGCATGACACTTGTCAATCTTGAAACCACTCGCTTGGGACGTGACAACTCAACAATACGTGGGAGCAGCGTTTAGATTTCATCTGTCAGAGAACAACGTGTCTTTACTTTTGTCTACGCTGGTCGCCTACGCGTGAATTCAATACAATGAAATTGAATAGTTGAAAATGTATGTTTAAATACAAGGACGTTGTGAATTAAAACAACAGCACCATAACAAACTATGTTCTTAACCACCACACCACCCCCCCCCCCCCAAAAAAAAACAAAAAAAAAAAAA